>JAHTLZ010003423.1:6299473-6336068 GCA_023846285.1 Phrynocephalus versicolor | reverse complement strand
TCTATCTATCTATCTATCTATCTATCTATCTATCTATCTATCTATCTATCTATCTATCTATCTATCTATCTATCTATCTATCTCTTTGGCTGTTCCTTCCTGCGTCCTTTAAATTAAAGACTGCCTCTCAGCACTATCAGCCGCCTGGCGGGGTTGTGGTGAGGGGTCGTGGTCGAAAGGCGGCTTGCAAAGAGTTTTTCAATCCCTCGAGCAAGGAGCGAGGCGAAAGCGAGGCTGTGTTTGGTGATTCTTTTTTTATTCTTTTTTTTGGTGGGGGGGTGTTGTCGGCTGGGGGCGTCCTGCGGCGGCGATCCAGTCCAGCTTTTGCCGGCAGCCCGGCGGCGGCGGCGCTGGGCGCTGGGCTTGCGCTCCCTGCTCTTCCTTCTCCTGCCTGCCTGCCTCGCTCGGGCTCCGCGCCGCCCCAGCTCGGATCACAGGCGAAGCCTCCTTCGCCGCCGCTTCCCTTCCGCCCTTGGGGAGTGTCAGCGCCGCCCGGGTGACAGGAGGAGCCTCCCCTTCCTCCCCGATTGCCTCGGAAAACCCAGGTTGTTGTTTTTTTTGGGGGGGGGGGGGCTCTTGGCCGGCCGATCCACTTTCCACCCCCAGCCTTCCTCCTCCTCCTCCTCCTCCTCCTCCTCCGCCCCCCCCTCCAAAAGGGGAACTGCGACCATCGGGGCTGCTTTGGGAGTTTGGCTTGCTCGGATCAACCCCCCCCTCCCCTCCTGCCGTCGTCCCCAATCGGCCCTCTTTTAAATGCCTTCCTCCCTCGGAGGGTATTTGCGGCCATCCTTTGGCTCCCCCCCCCCCCCCCCCCCCCCCCCCCCCCACGGGGCCCCCCCTGCCCATTTTTTTTGGGGGGGGGGTCGCGCCGCTTGTGTGCCTGTTGGAAAGAAGGGCAAGGCGGGGAGGGGGGGAACAGTCTTTGATCCCAAAAGTCAGCGCCGAAAACTATAAGTGTTTCTGTCTGCGTCGTGCACGGGTGAGTCGGCTACTTGTGGTGGTTTGGTGCCTTGTTTTTTTTTTTTCCAGGATTCCCCATCTGGATTATTTGCTCATGGAAAGAGATTTTTTTTTTTTTGGCAGCTCCGGATTTTATTTTTATTTTTAATTTTTGGCAGCTCCGGATTTTTGAGAGGGGAGCATGTGATGCTGTTTTGGAAGCAGAAAGGGGCTATTGGTGCCATACGTTTTCTTCCTTCCTTCTTTTTATCTCCCTGGAAGGAATTTTAACTGGCAGATGTTCTGGGTTTTTTTTTTTTTGTTCTGTTTTGTTTTTAGCCTCGAATGCCGCCAGGATCTGAAGTGTGAAAAGACGGTTGTGTTGTGGTTTTTAAACCCCTTTTTACCTGCCGGACACACACAAAAAGTAGGGAACAAAAGCATGGTCCCCTCTCGCACCTCACCGCCTGCCTGCTTGAGCTGAAAATAGATCTTGCCGATGGGTTTCACATTTATTTTTACGAAGACCGAAGGCTGGCAGCAGTCCTTCCGAAGAAACTTGCTGATGTCAGTTTGTTAAAAAAAAGGCCTTGGTGTGTATGTGTGTGTTTGAAATCTTCTAGTCCTGAATTAGTTTCAAGGCCCAGACCTGGAACTGTGTTCTCTCAGGGAGGGTTACTTTTTGTATTTGTTTGTTGATGTTTGTTGGAGAGATTCTCCCCACCACCGCCACCACCGCCAGATGACGGTTCTGATTTTTGTTTTAAATGCAGAAACGGTTCATTAAAGGACTCCGACAGTATGGAAAGAACTTCTTCAGAATCCGGAAAGAACTGCTTCCCAATAAGGAAACGGTAAGTGTTGGCGGACTTTTATGTAACTTGCTGCCGCAGCTGCTTTTCAAAACAGGAAAAAAAAAATAAGGCTGTTCTGCATTCTTCTGTTTGAATCTTGCAAAGCCTTTTTAACCCTCCCTTGGGTTTCTAACTCAGCTCTTTGGACAATCCCGCTGCTGAAGCTGCACCCAACAAAGGTTGTTTTCTTAAAGAGTTGTGGTTTTGTTGGCTTTCGTTTTTAGGAAACCTGCTTTCTTTGAGAAGTTGTGTGGCTTATCAGTTAGTGCGGGAAAGAAGCTGGTGCTCGTCAGACTTGAGTTGTTTTTGTGTCAGGGTTGAGAACAGAGAGCTGAGCTAGAGGCCATGGGGAAACAGGCTTTTGGGCTTTCGTTGTACCTCAGGGAACAGAGGTGGGTTTTCTCCTCTACCATGCCAGCACAGCACATCAGAGGATGGTTGTTTCGTTTTTACTGGATGGCCGGGGACAGATTTTGCTTGTGTTCCTTGAGCTGGTTTAATGTCCTTTCTTGAACCGGGAGAAATGGGGAACGCAGGTTTAGCTGGTGCTTGTGATGGAGAGAATTGGAAAAGGAGATTGTGGGGATGAGGCTCGGTTTTAGGAGGGTTGATCTCTAAAAGGGTTGGTTTTGTGTTTGCTACTGCTGCTGCACTCCATGCTCAAGAGGCAGTAAGGAGCAGTGGTTATTTCCCCCACAGCCTTTCCTGGAAATGTCCAACCAATTCTTCAGTATTGCTGGAAGACCGAGTTCCTGCTCAGTTGTGGAATCTCTTTGGCACAAAAAAATGTCCAAAAAGGCTGGTTTGCCTCAAAAGTGACAGGAGAGTGATTGCAATCACAAGCCCGTGTTTTTAATTGAATTGAATAACTTGGACTCTGGGGTTTGCCTCCATGGGACGGAGTTGCAACTGTTGAGTGCCGTGTCTTGAGACATCAGGCTCTGTCACCATGAAGGATTAATCAAAACATCTCATGAATCAGACGGTGGTGTGGGTCAGAATGCCTCCCTCGAGTTTTCCTCCTGGATTTTTCTCTGTCGGCAAATAATTATAGAGGGTGAACCAACTGGAAGATTTAATGACTTCTCTGTAGACCAGTTTTTTTTTTTAAAAAACAGTTTTGGACAAATGAAAATGACATGCAGTTAGAAAAACAAGCAAAGAAAGAAAGAAAGAAGGAAAAAACCAAGTGGGCATGCTTGCATAGAAAATAATACGGGGCTTTATCTTGAACCTCCTCCCGACCCTGTCAAACAACTTGAGAAATATATTGGGAAACAAATTCTTTTTTTTTATATATATATGTGTTTCTGGAACCAAGGAAGTCATTTGAAATTATTCTGAACATATTGTTACTCCTTTCTGTGAAACATTTATTATTTGGAAATAATGTTTCTACTTTGAAGAAAAGCACCCAGGCGAGTGTTTTGTAAACATGCCGTTGGGTTACAAGAAAAACGTGCTTTTTCTAACCACTGTTTCCAGGCTTGTGGGACTTGGAAGTTGCGCGATCACATCCTTGATCTGTCCCCCGTCACCCCCACGAACGAAACAAAATCCTGTAAATATCTTGTCGTCTGTGGATTAAGAAGTTGGGGTGCTGCTCGAAGCTTGACTATTTTTATTATTCTTTTAATTGCATGAGCCCTGATAGAAGAGGCAGCCTTGAAAGTGAAAGGGTTTGATAGAGAAATAGTGCTGCGAATTGGCCTCTCCTGCCTCTAGTGGTAACTGATCTTCCTGTAACCTTTGACCTGCAACAGATTGTTTAATAATCTCCGCTTCCTGTTCCTGCCCCACCACCGCTCTTCCGCTTGCATGATCTGCCCTCCGGAATTAGGCAGAGACCAAACAGACCAAAACAGGGTGGAGAGTAACTGGCGGTTACTGCTGTGTGGTGGCTTTGTTTGCTTCCTTTAATTATGCACGGTATCTCCTACTGCAGTTGGTTATGCCTAAAGAGCCTCGTGGGGTTAGACTGCAGCACTGCAGCTACAACCCTGCTCACGATTTGGGTTCAATGCCAAGTAACTGGCTAGAGGTTGAGTCAGCCTTCCATCCTTCCAAGATCAGCAAATTGAGGACCCAGCCTCATAAAACTGTAAACTGGCCAGCGAGTGCTTGCAATGCTATGGGATGTTATAGAAGCAGCATGCTTTTTTGCGGGGGTTGCTTTTATGAGAGGACAACCAGGGTGAGGCCACGCTATTGACTTGCTTGAATCTTATTTCACCTTCCCCTGGTTGCGGGATCGAAATGAGAGAGCCTGAAACTAATTCTCCAGCATCCTCCATTTCTCTCTCTCTCTTTCTTTCTCTCTCTGTCTCTTGCCTGTTGTCTACACACACCTACCCACTTGCTGTGCTGTAATAACCAGAATGGAGAAAGGAGTCAGTTTTGTCCTCCTCATCCCCCCCCCCCGGGGAATAATGTTATCTCATTACTGTTGATTTTCAGGGGTTTGCTAGTTCCATTACCAAATCCCAGGAGAAGCAGAAGTTAAATTTATTTTTATCGTAGTAAATATCAAAAAAACAAAAACCAACAGATCATATCCCAAACTTGGAAATGAAACTCTATATCCAGAGGTCTGTTACCCAGGCCGCCTCAAAAGACCGCTACGAGGTTTGAACCTCCTCCGTCTCTTTGCTTTGAACCCCAGAAAAAGGGTCTAGAAAGCAGGCAGATGTGTTAGCCAATGTGCTGATGCACTAGCTTTCCTCATGCAGAGAGGTCCTTAAGCTGGGCTGTTTCCCACTGTCGTTTCCCCCTCGTACAGCCTCAGGACTAGATGCTCTGTGGCCTCCCTCCTCCTGGCTCTGAACAGATGGAAATTGCCAAGATCTTGGCCAACACCTACCAGATTGCAGTGAGAGTGTGGCCCACTGAAGCAGAGGGGATGACTCCACTGTTTTTTTTTAAATAAAAGTGGAGTTTGCCCCAGATGCAAGGTTTCTTCCACTGTTGCTGTGTCTGACTACACCTTTTCCCTCAACCCAAAGGCATTGCAAAAAGAAAAGACCCCATCTTTAGTGCCTGCGTAGGTAGGGATGACCACGAAAAGATTTTCGACTTGGGTGCTCAAGGCGCAAGCCTTATTCTGGACCGACCTGTATTCTTGGTTCATTCCTGCTTTGAGCTAATGTCACCTCATCCCAATAATTTAGCGTCTTTGAGCCGCTGATCCAGTCCGTGAAAGGGCCGCTGTGTTTTTAAATGATGTACTTGGAGGAGGTCTGGGTGGGACGTTTTGTGGGGTCCCTGAATGCCCCCTGCAAATGTGCAGACCCATAAAATAGTCGCTCTGCTCCTATCCTGGGCATTGCACGGCGAGTGATTCCCTGACCTCAGCACACACACACACACACACACACACACACACACACCCCTCAAATTCAGATTATGAATCCCAGTTAATGCTTTGGCGTTTCACTCCTTTTGTGCAAAAAAAAAAGCGCCTCTCACCCATTTTGCCCCTTGAATAGTAGATCTCGTGCCCTTTTTCCTGCCCCCCCCAAACTAAATCTTTACTTTGGGGCCCTGGATTGGGGGCGTTCCTCTCTTGCCTCCCCCTTCTCCCCCCCCAGGAAGTTTGCATTTGTGTGCTTTGTTTCCCCGACGATGAGACAAATTAATATAGTGGCTGCCTTGGCACATCATTTGCTAGGTTGCCCTATAAGCATTTTTTTTTTGCTGTTTCTTCCCCTGTCGTTCAAATTATCTTACCTTCTCCCCCTCTGTCTCTTAATAACTTGTGCTCTGCCACACGCTCCCTCCTCCCTCGCCCTCCTTCCCTCCCTCCATCCCTCCCCACCACCACCACCTCTGCCTTCCTCTTGCAGCCAAAGCTGAAATTTTCCATTCGGCCCGGGAAGCCGCTGCCAACATAAACAGACACTGCTCTTTCTCATTGCAGCCCTCCTGTTTCCTGCCAGGAGCTTCTACTCCCCGCCTTTTTACCGTGCTGCGAGGGTTTGGGTTTTTCTTAAATCGCTGCCTGTCCTGGTCTTTGATTTATTGAACTGAGCACAGCTTTAAATTCGCAGCTGCTCCACCTCTGGTGTTTTTACTCATGACCAGGTTGGGTCTGGGCCTTAGTTGCATTTTGGGGGTGGGCTGGTGGCAGTCGCTCCTAGACTGTCTTCCTTCCGTTTTGTTGGGCTGCCGCTCTCGGCAGGGTAAGGGAATTCTGGGAGTTGCGGTCCAGCACATGGGAAGGGCATCTGATTGGGGAGGGGGGGCATAGTACTTGAGGAATGGCTCTTGGCTTCACACGGGCATCGCTGGAGTGTTGCGTTCCATCACCACACTAGCAAAACCTCTTAATACCCTCTGGGGTTCCTTCCTTTTGTTTTTTACCTCCTTCTGTTGCAAACCTGAGTAGGTTGGGGCGGTATGCAATAGATCAGCACCCCCAGGACCTACAGAGTTCCAGCGTTTCCTTGTGGGCAGCTGTAACAGCGCCAGTAGCTGTGGCAGTTAGCAGCCTTTTGCTCTTCCACTCTCCTACCTCTTCCAAATGAGGATGGCGATGGCAACCCCAGTAGCTGTAGCCATGCAAAGCAGAAAGCAAAGTGCCCTGCCTATATACCGCCCCAAAGTGCTTAAAGCACTCTTTGGGCTGTTGACAATTTAATTATGCAGGCTACACATTGCACATACCCCAACCAGCTAGGTACTCATTATTACCAACCTCGGAAGGATGGAAGGCTGAGGGAACCTTGAACCGGCTACCTGGGATTGAACCCCAGGCCGTGAGCACAATTTTAGCTGCAGTACAACAGTTTAACCACTGCACCAGGAGGCTTTGTTGTATCTCCGTTGCCTTTGACAAGTAGAAAACATCATCTTCTAAAGCAGGGGTCCTCAAAGTTTTCAAACAGCGGGCCGGTCCACCACCGCCCAGACACCACTGGGGGCCGGATCACAGTCCAAAAGCAGCTACGGAGGTTGGCTTGCTCACAAAACAGGGGGTAGGTGGGGGGGTTGCAATTGGTCCCAGGGGCCGGATTCAGGACCTGGGGGGGGCCGCATCTGGCCCCGGGGGCTTAGGTTGAGGACCCCTGTTCTAAAGCATTCTTCAACCTGATGCCCTGTGGATGTGTTGTGATACAACTCCCATCGTCCTCTAGCCATAGTGGCGGTTGAGGGGAGGATGGATACCAGGACGGGCATGTTGAGGGCACCATGATGGGCATTGTTGTTCCCTAGGTTGGAGTCAGTGGTTCGGTGTGAACAGGAGAAAGCATATGTGTCTTACACTCTCCGGGAGGTCAGCCAAGGTCTTTCATCTCTGTAGTTCCCTCTCCACTCACCCCTAAAAGATGATCAGGTGCAGTTGTCCCCGAAGCCGGCCTCACGGTGCCAGCATTGGGCTAGGCCGCTGTGTTTACCGGGAGCAGTAAATCAACACCACTATTTATGCAGCAGGCTCGGCTTTCTGGGTTTACCTCGGCGATTGAAATCCCAATGTTTGCTTTTGTTTGGCAGCTTTACTGTGCGTTCGAAGTAAAACATTATTGCAGGCAAGATGGAGCCATTATCAGATTGCATCTTCTCCTGACTGTGAGCCAATGGACGTGCCTGTCCCCTTCCCCTTGTTTCCCCCCATCTGTCTGTCCGTCTGTCTGTCTTTTAAATGGAGGGGAGGGGGCCAGGAGAAGGTTTCTGAGAGAGCTGAGCCCTAGAGTTATAGAGGAAATTGATTCTTCATTGTTGTGTTTCCCCCCCACTCCCCCTTGTTCTTCCTTTCTGAACCTTTTGGGTCGCTTTTTCTTCCTCTCGGTCATACCCTTGTGTTATAGGCAGGTTCACAAGGGGGGTGAGGCACGTGCTGTCCACAGATTTTGTGTTAATACGTTTTGGAGTGTGTCGTTCTCTTGAGGATCTTGCCCTGGATTATTTTTGGGAGTGGGAGGGAGGTTCCTTATGTTTTTTTCCACTATGGGTTTTCTTCTCTTCCACGGCCAACTCCTAGTCGGAAAGCTTGAGCCCCACCATGGCCGCCATTTTAATGTTAATCCTTGAGTGGTATGAGTTCCAGAGTGCTGGCCTTTGAGCTGAAGTCACAGGCTCCATAGGAATTCTGGTTCCTTTGCTTGTCCTTCAACAAGATCAGGAATGCCTCTCCGAGTACATGAGGTTCATTTGGGGTTTATTTGCCATGGGACATTCTTTCCCATGAGTTATTTTAGACACCCTTCAGCTCGGTTTGGAGAAGACGAGGCAAGGAAATAAAGTTCTTCCTCAACCCTTCCCCTGCACCTTCACCTCCAAGGATCTCCTTTCTGTTGGATGGTGCCCTGTGTTAATTATTGGTAGGAAAGCAGCTCTTTGGATCTTCTACATCTGGTAGGAAAATGTTAAGGGCCAGCTCCGCCAAAGTTCAGGAGCCTCCAGTGATCCATGAAGTTGGGAGGCTTCGGTGTAAACGGTGGCCTTAACCTGAATCAGAAGCCCTCCATCCATTTAGAGCTGTTGACCAGCATGAGTGAGAGTCTTTGTGGAGATCTCTCCTATTCTCCGATGGATTCCCATCCAAGTCCTAGCGAGATCCATCACTTCCCGATGATATGGAGGATGTTCAAGTTCA
Source organism: Phrynocephalus versicolor (assembly GCA_023846285.1). Lineage (NCBI taxonomy): Eukaryota > Metazoa > Chordata > Lepidosauria > Squamata > Agamidae > Phrynocephalus > Phrynocephalus versicolor. The sequence continues at coordinate 6,327,683 of JAHTLZ010003423.1, read as the reverse complement.
TGTGATAGTCCTTGTTCCAGGGCCTTTTCCTTTCTGCATGGTCTCTCTCTCTCTCTCTCTCTCTCTCTCTCTCTCTCTCTGTGTGTGTGTGTGTGTGTGTGTGTGCTTGAAAGTCTCGTTAAAGGTTGGTTTGCCCCAAGTGTTTACCCATTAGTGTCTCCTTGGGGTGTGGCTCGTCCGCGCTTTTGCGACACAGATCTTTTTCTCATTTGTTTAAAAGTTGCCGTGAATGTTCTGGGCGTGAGGCCAGAAGGGAGTATGTGATACACGGGAAATGTTTTCTTATGCCCTTTGTGCCTGTTGGAGCTTTGATTAGCTTTGTTGCCAGTAAGCTTAATTAAGTTCCTCCTCCTCCTCCTCCTCCTCCTCCTCCTTTGCCTTTGAATGGCAAAGAGCTTCCAAATTCTCATTCCCTAAACTGCAGTGATGGCAGAGGCAGGAGTAAACTCTCTCTTCCTTGCTACCTGCAAAAAGAATGTTAATTAACTTAATTTTGCTTTTCTTACCAGACGAAGCTGAAAGTAGCAAAACCATTTCAGCATGGGTTCGTTTCCTGACAAATCCTTCGCATCAGAGCTGCTAAGAATACCGCCGTAGGCCATAGCACCGCGAATCTATGCAGCCATAGCATCAAATACAGACCTAGCCCTTTTTCATTTTTTATTCTTTTATTTTATAAGAAAGCCAGATGGGCTAATATTTTTAGAGTTCTTCTGACAAGCTAGTGCTTTCTTTAGACACCTTTTATACCTGCCCTCCCTTCCCATTTGATCTGAGTTATAATGCATTACAAATGGTGGTGGTGGGGGATGTACCTTCTATCAGCTTGGCACTATTTTCTGGCTTTTCCGGCACCCTGAAGTAGTTAATCTGAGAGTGTAACCATCTCGTCTTCATTATGATTGAGAAAGAATTAGGCACCTGCAAGAATCTGGGGATTTAAATGGGATATGGTTCAGCAAGTACGAAGAAACAACAAAGCAGTATGACAGGGGCCTGTTTATTTGGCTGCTTCATTGCGTAGCTTCGTTGCATCGTGCATAGCCTGTATATAGAATCTTGACTTAGCAAAGGTAAAGGAAGAGGCAGTGGGTGTAATTACGTTTGTGATTAAATTATCTCCATTAATTTCCAGGAAATTCTGGGTGTGATAACCTGCCTCAGGTGGTTTCTATTTCAGGCTGTCTTGTTTGCTGTGTCTTTGTGTGGCAGGGCCCAGATACAAGGGCTGTTGGCTTAACCGTTGCCGGGGCGTCTGGCTCCTTTTTGATAGAGGTGAGGTGTTAGTGTATGGAATATATACAGGTGGACAGCATCACATGAGCAGCAGTAGGAGGAGAAGTGGCAGGATCAGCTGGGTAGCTCAGGGGTTTAATCCGCTCCACCCAGAATCCCTGCTGATAGGATTATATTAGGTAACATAGTGGGCATCTCTCCCCCCCCCCCGTTGCCCCATCCTCAGTTCCCAGATATGGGCAGGTGATATTGAACGGGTGGGCTTCCTGACATGGGGGTGGCATTCCTATAGCTGAGCAAGCCACTTGTGCTGTGAATGGGCTGCCTGGGTCTTTCCGCCTCCTTCCCCACCTCTCTCCGGTTTTGCCGCTTTGACAGCTCTATTTCTCCAGCATCATGCTTGGTTTCCTTGCAATCCAGTTGACACCAAGGCCACACGTCCTGCCTGCCGTTTGCTTTTATCACTGTAAACTAGCAAGGCTCAAGCGCCCTAACAGCTTTTCTTTCAGAAAGGCTGCCACTTCTCAGAACACAGATTTGCGGTGATGCCTCGGGGTATCCTTCCTGGATTTCCATTGCTTTCCAGAGCCTGTGCTAAGACACGTAAGGCCCATAATACACACCGTGAGGTGTGTCAAAGGATGTCTGGCAACAGGTACCTGGTACCAGGTACCAGCCTCCTCCAAAGCGCACAGTAACTGTGTGGGTTGCATGTCCAACCCTATCGCCTCCCCAGCCATGTCAGGATATGGGGCAGCTTCAGTGTTGTTTTTGAAGCTTTTATTGATCCGACAGCTATTATTATGGGCTGTTTGATGTGCTAGGCATCTTCAGTCCCTTTTAGAAGCCAATTCTTCTGTTCCGAGACTTCTGGGTTTCTTTAAAAGAAGAATCAACATTGCAATCCAAAGGGAACAGCATCGTTACTCTTGCAGGCACACCTCTGTCTCTGGGCTTATGTACTATTTAGAAGGGAGCAGTAGGTTCCTCTCAAAGGAGACACAGACTGATTTCTACATCCTATCTCACCCCTGGAGGCTTTCGACCACAAATGCTGCTGTCCAGGTTCCCCTTCCATTAAGAGGACTTGACGTGCAAGCAACCAGAGTTTTCAGCGGTTTGATATTCACCAGTCGCTTGCTGGTCTCTTGGCCTTCTATTCCTTGCGCTCATAGATACCATAAGGAGGTCTCGCAGGGCTCCTGCTAACGGCGCCAGAGACTAGCAGAATTTTGAAGGATGGCTGCGCTTTCGGAAGATCAGCGCCTTCGGCTAACAGCCGTTTCAGCTGATCCCTCTAGCAGCCCCTTTCAGCTCTGTTCCGCCTGCCTGCCAGATTAAACAGTACAAATGGATTCTGCCCAGGTGCCAACTACAGCAAAAACTTGCCCCAAATATCCACACAATGGAGAAGGTTCTTATTCAGCATTCCGAACTAATAACGGACATGAGGCCAATCTGTTAGATTCAAGGAAACCGATTCATGGTTGCTTACTCCCCTTTCCTACAGCTTCGTGTTATTTATACCCATAATGTGACATATTTGCTCTTCCAGCTGATATTACTTGATGTGTAGCCTCCCCCCCCCCCAGCATGAGGGTTTTTTGAGTAGTGGTGTTAGTGGTGTTGAGTAGTGGTGTTTGTTAGTGGTGTTGAGCTATAAAATATGGAAGATTAAGAACCACAGGCTTAAAAATACCTTGAGTTGAGCAGACTGTTCATATCAGAAGCCTACTCCTCGGTTGTTGGTTCCCAGACCACCTTTGGTCCACAAGAGAATTAAAAGTGGTCCAGAAATGGGGGTGGGGGGGTTTCCTTGGTGTCTTAAAGAAGTTCCAATCTTCAAGCAGCACAAAATGAATGAACCAGTTACGTAGACCAGGAGAGGAAGGGAGAAGTAGCAATCTTTCATGTGGCTTCCTGAAGATGCTTGCTGACAAAATACCGGTACCAAGCAGGGCGATGAATGCATCCATGGCAATCCCAGCGGACCTGCCTTCACTCATTAGCTGTGCGAAGATGGTTGCTTCTGTGGCTTTCTGGAAACACTTTCAGCGAAAGGGTGGTGGTCTTGAGTAAAAGAGGTTGAGAAGCCCAGCCCCAATGTGATGCTAGGGTTCACACTGGCACATCGGTAAGCCAGTCCCTTGCACCCTCAGCTCTCATCTCAGGACTTCTGGTGTCCAGGCATCTTCTTAGAGACGAAACTTCTTGTTTCTGTTTGTATCTCACAGCTCAAACATATTCTTTGAAGGTTGTCTGCTTACCATGGGTGGTATGTCCTCTTCATTTCATGCCTTAAGTCTTGGGCGTTGGTGAGTTTGGGACGGATGTGTTCTTTGTGGTGTGGTCAAACCAACCCAAGCAACTGCTGTTCTCCTCTCTCTATGCGTGTCTGTGGTTTTCCTGCAGAATTCTTTCAAATGCCCACAGAAGCTTGTATATAGGAAAGTCATCTGCTGCTGTCATGGAGCCCATTCTTGGGTCAAGGCTCTTTTGGAGACATTTAATTTTTTTTTTATGCTTGGTATTTCTCCCAAGTTAAATTTTAACTGGAATCCTATGCCTTTAAAGAGCTAATATGGTCCTCGCGTTAGTATTTCCCTGAACATAGCACATTGTAAATGTGCTGTTGTTCCAAAGATGGGCACTTGTTAGCAAATGTCCTTTTGTCCTCCCCCCCTCCACCAATGCTGCCGAAGAGGTTTTATTTCATTTTATTTTGATTAGAAAGTCACCACGCCGCTCTCAGGTTTGATGTAGTTTTTGTCCATCACACGCAAGGTGACAGGTAGTGAATATGCTGCCCAACCCCGGTCCGCTGGGCTCCCTTCCTTGTTGCAATACAAAAATTCATTTTTTTCCAGTTGACTGTCTTCTCATCTCTCCCTTATTATAGCAAATTGTTATAAAATTGGAATGTACGTGCCCTTCCGCCTTCTGGCTGAGCGCATCCCGTGAGCTCATATATGGTTCTCCTCGGAGGAGGCCGGCATGGATGGTAGCCATGGCAACGGTGCCACAATTTAGTTACCGGTATTAAAAAGAAAATAACCCAGAATGGATCTAATCTCGAGTTTTATTTACTACTCCTTTTTCTTCCCACACTGTGCCAGTGGAAGCCATTGGATTTAAAGTCTCCGGAGCGGGTGGGTAACAGAACTAACAGAGGAACCCCAGAGAATGTCTTCTTTTCAGGGAGGGTGTAGAAGGAGGTGGCGTCTATGCTTGCCCATGCCTCCCCCGGGGTAAAGTTTCGAAAGATCACCGAGGGATAGAGACCACTGTTGAAATGTACCCTTCTGCAAGAAAGCAGAGCAAGCCCTACGGCAGTGGTGTCCAAACTTCGGCCCTCCGTATGTTTTGGACTACAACTCCCACCGTCCTTTGTCACTGGCAATACAGGGTTGGAATTCTGGGAGTTGTGGTCCAAAACATCTGGAGGGCCGAAGTTTGGACACCCTTGCCCTACGGGAAATGCAACAAAAGAAGTTACGTTGAGGAAGAATTCCATTAAGTTACCAGGGTTTGCCTTGCTTACGTCTTGGTTGGCCTGTTTTGCTGGGAATTCAAGTTTTTGTTTCCAGGAGGAATGTATGGTTTCTTGTCCACTCTCTGGTGGCAGTGAGCTGAAAGGAAGGTGCAGAGTGGCAAGCACTAAACTACTAAAGGATCATCAAGACGAAACACACACACACACACACACAGAGAGAGAGAATTAATTCATCCAGAAAACTCGATGTGGGCTCTGTGTTCTTATAGCTCTTCCTTCTGTTCACATCGCAGGTTGTATTTGATCACAGGTTATTCTGCCGAATGCCTGATGAAGTGAGAAATTGTTCAGCAAATAGCTCTTTAAAAAAAAAAAAAAGGTTCCATTCTATTCATAGCAGCAGCAGCGATGTCACTTCCGACTTTTGGGGTGGGTGGTGGTGGGCAACCTGTCCTCTTCAAATAGCTGAAACTTTAATAGCGCCCTTCCCTCCGGGCTTTGTAATTTTCCAGACAAAGATGGCCAAGCTGAGAAAACCCTTTGCACCGCAACCTTGAAGCAGAAGTTTTTGCCCTGTGCTGCCTTAACAAATGTTGCACATAGCTCCTTGCGGTCTCCTCCCCCCTATTTGGAGGGCTCCACGGCTTCATAAATATTTTGTTTCAGGCTTCAATGAACGCCAAGCAAAAGAGAGATGCTGGGTGAAAGTTGGAGGCATTGGTCGCCTTTGTGCCTGGGTTCAGCCATGGTGGCTCCGGGCTGTCAGGTTCAGCCCTTACATCCACGAGCAAGTCACAAAGGAGGGCGACTGTGTCTCAGTAAGACCTTAACGGACAACCGTGCCTTCTTGGAATGCTGAGTCCCACTGTGATCCTGCAACACCATTACTCACCGCTCTCAAAGTTGGCATCAGCGCCAGCAGGCTGATGCAGTTGTGTCAATACAATGCAATACAATTGTATCAGTACAATAGTACGGTGCGGTCTCCTCGGTAGAACGGGCAGGGCTCCTGGCTGCCTCTGAGCCACTGCTTACTTTGGGGCAGGGGTGAAGGCATTTGGGTTGCAGAGATGAGAGGCAAAGACAGGTGACCACCCCGTGAAACTTTGTGGGAGATAGCAAGCTTGAAGCAGGATAGATAAAAGGAAAAGGTTGCATAATCCCTACTTAAGAGTGTCATGCCGGGGTTTTCTTTCGACGTTGCGGGTGGAAGGAGAGAGGATAATGATTCTAACACAATTCAGATTGGGAGAAACTTTTTTTGAATTAGGCCCCTCATCACATTTTCAGATAGCAGGCAGCCACGTTCCAGAAATATGGTAACATACCTACTGTAAATCTGGCTGTTGCCGTTTTACACTGGGGAAGTGCTACAAGTGGATTTTTTTTGAAAGTTTTGTTCTTGGGTACAGATTTTTGTTTTCTCTGCTGTGAGGTCTTGTTCCTTCTTCTCCCGTTGCTTGCCTTTTTATTAACAAGTTCATTTGCATGAAAGAAACATCTGTGTTTGCGTTAATCTGCTGCAGCTGTTGTGGTCTCCTGGTGTCGGCAGAAGCCACCGGGGCATCATCTGCTGACAGGCAATGGAACCATCTCCAGTCTTTCCGAGCAGAATACCTACCCATACTTCAGATCATTAATATGAGTTTGAGTGTGATGGTGTCAAATAATGTACATGCTCTCTGTCCTCATACAGCAGGCCTGCCCAAACTTCGGCCCTCCTGATGTTTTGGACTGCAGCTCCCAGAATTCTAAGCTTAGATTGCCAATGGCAAAGGACTGTGGGAGTTGCAGTCCGAAACATCTGGAGGGCCGAAGTTTGGGCAGGCCTGTCATACAGCTTCATCCCGTATTTCCATCCCCTTCACCACAATCCTCCAAGATCAGAAATGGAATCCAACGGAACGGGTTTTTTTCCTCATCGTTTTGTTCCTCGATCCTTTTTCCGCCCAAAAGGACCAGGAATTGGTTGCACGTGTCTTCGAGGACGGCACCTCAGGCGATCTATCGGATGGAAAACAAATGAAAAATAAAGACGACAAAAACGTTGGGGCACCTTGAAGACTAGCTGCTGTAGGTGTGACTAGTGTCACCAGTGGAGCAAGGGTGTGTGTACACACACACAGCGAGAAAGCAGACCCCCTCCCATGCTAGTCTCAGATCTCAAAAATCCTTGTCGTGTCTTCGGCCTTAACAGTCTTGAAGCATAAAAGTTAGCAAGGTCTTCAGTGGCGCACCAGCCACTTTTGTTTGGATTTAGTCTGCAGGGCTGCTACATATCTTCATCTACATCGGGGCGATTTGTCCTTTGCTGCTTAACTGGCCTTGACCGGCACCACAATCTTCATTTCATAACCGTCCTGAATTCCGACGTTTGAAACAATGAAGCCGGAGAGCTGGAAAGTGCAACCTTTGTTTCTTTCCAGAGTTTTGCTACTTCTGTTTCTGAAAGCACTATGGGTGAGAAACATCCTTGCAGTGAGGGCGTGGAGTCTGCTTGGGGTCCATAGCAGAGGTGTTAGCATGACTTTTAAAACATCTCTCCTTCTCCAAAGCCACTGTAAATGCAAGGCACATAAGTTGAGCTTTGGAAGTGCAGGGGGGCCTGGAAACTGGAAGACAGTGGGAGCCTTCCAGCAAGGAGCGATGGACAATAATGGATGCAGGTAAAAATTGGTGGAGGGAGGGAGCAGAATGGTCCTCCCTCCTTTTTCCTTAATGAAGATGGAATTAAGTCAATATACTGTCCTAGGTGAGACAATGAAGCAGCTTTGCTTCCAATATCATGTCGCTGTTTTATGCCAGCATAGATAATTCTGATTTTGGGTTGTTGGGCTGGGTTGTAGCTTACCCACCCCATGGGCTTGCTGTAGGTCTCTCTTTTTTTAAAAAAAAAAAAGGAAATACAGCTTGTGTCTTAAATAGTAGATCAAGCTTTGAGTTTGCTCATGGAAATCACTGGTGCTTCTTGTCGACCTTCCATGCATGTAATACCCAGGCCTCCTCCTGCAGAAATCAGAGAAGATCAAGAGAATGATGTTGGGAGGAGACAACAGACTCGTACGGCCCTTCTACCCCTGGGCGCTCTCCACTGTTGGGTGCTTTTCCTCCCATTATCCCCGGGCCAGCAAGGCTAGTGAATAAGAATGCTGGGAATTATGGTACCAAGCGTCAGAAGGGTCCCGTGTTGGTGGAGGGCAACCCAGGGCCTAAAAGATGAAGTGACAGCTCAGGAACACACACAACCCGAATCCCCTTTCTGCTCTGAGCTTTTTCAGACACCGTGCAGGCTATTAATAGTGTGTGCTGATGCGGCGTCCTTGCAAAAGTTGCAGCAAAGTAATTTTTCCCGAAGCACTTTGGATAATTGAGAGTTTTATATGAGTGCTGCTTGTGAGTGTTTGTGTCGCCGAGCTGTGGAGAGCCTGATCCTAGTCTGGAGCAAGTAACACCCACCCCACCCCGCCCCAAATCACAGCTCTTCTTTTTCAACCTTCATTAAGCTTCTAAGCTCTGGGCAGCATCCATAACGTTAACATGGGTTACACCCGACAGATGGCCATCCAGCCTCTGCTTAAAAACCTCCAAAGAAGGAATCTCCATACCTCCACATCTCCTTCCCTTCCCATGTAATGCTAGATTAGATGCTCTTGGACACGTTCTTCAACCTGTCATAAGGGCCCATCTTACTATTTTAGTTGAACTAGCTGCTGTTAAGCTCATTGTATTTCTACAAAAATAGCTCAAAATAAGCTATTGAGAAGCCTGGGGAACAGAAGTTACAGAAGTTACTTGATCTGCGGAAATAGTTTGTTAACAAATTGTGTGTATTTCCATGCGGGTTGGGGGAAGCCCTCCTTTATATACATGACCCTACAAGTGGGCGGTCGGTCGGTCGGTCTGTCTGTCTGTCTGTCTGTCTGTCTGTCTGTCTGTCTGTCTGTCTGTCTGTCTGTCCATCCATCTTTGGCCTTCATGGGCTTCAGAGCAGACAGAGTCAAAGGGAAGTGAACAGGGATGTAATTGAGGAGTGGGTGGTGGGTGGTACACAAGCTTCCTGCAGTTTACGGTCTGGTTTTGCATGAATGACTCGAAGATGCATTTTGAATGAGCAAATGGAATGAAAACACCCCTGATTTGCAACTCAAAATAAGCGTGTGTTATGACAAGTGTAATTGAGTTTTAATTAGCAAGATGCTTCACACCATGCTATCTGGTGTCTTGTAGTCATTCCTCTCTAGCCCCCCCCTCCCCAAACTAATGAAGTTTTTAGTAACTCGGGGGTTTGTTATACTGCCGCTGAATTTATAAGGAATGGAGATAAATGAGACTGTCTGCTTTTTAATGCTAATGCCAACTTAAGTTCTGCTGAAGCCACAGTTGCCATAACATTTAACTCCCTATTTTAAAACCACCTGACAAAGAAAGAGATTGCCCCTGTGTTTTGGTGTCTTCCTTGCAAAGTAAGAGAGGGCGGTGAGAAATTTAAATTAATTGGATTTGACACACACACACACACACACACACACACACACACACACACACAGACCACAACAGAAAAGGCTTCGTGCTGTGAAATATGTTGTGGCCATGGTCTCAGCTCCCTTTTTTTAAAAAAAGCTCCATTTCAAAGACTCAATTGTGCTTGCTAATTCCCGTCCTCTGAATAAAACTATGAAATATAAGGATAAAGAGGCTTCCCCTCCATCCTGGAAGCCATTACATGCATTCGATGCAAAAAGAGCGAGCAAGAGAGAAAAAAAAAACCCCACATTTTCTTCTTAACAGCCCTTTCCCTGAGCTCAAAAATGGATTTCCCTCTAGCCACTGTCATTCAATTATCACCTCGGGAAATGCAGAGATATAACTGATGATCCCTTTAAAACCGCCCGACAGTATTCCACCCCCTCGCATCCTTCATGTCTCGCCTCACTCCCGTCATTAAATGTAACACTGCCGATGTACATTATATGGGGTGACCCTGACGACTGTCACTTTGATGCTGTGCGGAGATAATAAGATTGCACATGTAATGAAGGGCAGATAAATAGGGAAATGTTTACGGGATGGGTCTGAATGGCTTGACATCCTTTTCATTTCTACCTCTGTCTCTGTCTCTGTCTCTGTCTCTCTCTCCCTTTTTGGCAAGCTCAGAATTTGGGCTTGTGGTGGTGGGAGGAGGCATGACATTTACCCTTGTGAAAGCTGATCCGGACCAATAGCGCCCACCCAACTTGAAAAAGCAAAGGAGAGATGGGCCATGAGCACTAGAAAATTAAGAGCCTCGGAGCTGCAGTGTTGCTTCTTAAAAAAGTCATCTCTCTTTCTTTTTAAGAGTATGGAGTATCCACACACACCCAGTATCATGTGGCCTGGGAAGACATCGCAAAATTAGATCCTACTTTTGTAACCGAACAGAAAAACAGATATGCCCTTGTACAAGTAGTTTCTCATCTTGCTTTACAAGATTTTGCCAAGCTAATTCAGACATAAGCATACTTTTCAATTTAGTGTTAGAATAAAAATGCCAGGTTTCTCTCCCTGGCCTCTTCTGGTAGAACCACAAGGAAGTTTGAAAACTTTTGTCTCAAATGGATCCCTAACGTAAACGTGGGGGATACTTTAGCGATGGGAAAATGTGCGGCAAAGTCCCTGGGTGAATATTGATTCTCCCTCTGCTTCCTGCTTCCCTCTTTGAATTTCTCTGACTGGTTTGCAAATTGACAAGCATAATTGCACAAGAGGCTAGAGTTCATTCCTTCGTCTACTCAGGGCTCAACGCAGGCAGAATCAATGAAGGTTGGCCCAGCTAATCGAGATCACGTTGTGCTTCATACATGCTTGGTTTAACCTTGTCCCCAGCTCTGGATCTGTTTGGCAAACATTCCAAGGAAAAGATGTGGGTTTGCGCCTGGAATTGGCCGGGACCTCCTCACGACAGATCAGGCTGTGTCCCATCCACTACTCGGCCCACACGCTTGTCCAGTCCAGGAGGAGACCACGGCCAGTCGTATAGAACGCCCCCGATAGGTTGAGCGCCAGCAGCCTGTCGAAACACTTCGTCTCCCAGTTTGGAAACGGCGTTTGCATCCCAGACAGTGTCTTAGCAGGCTGGGACTTGTTCTCCCGCCATGCCGTGCTCTCATCCTTCCTGCTTATGAAACCTGCCGTATGAAACTTGTTATCTGGATGTACGGTGACAGTTAGGACTTGGTTAAGTGGGCGGAGTCCCTGCTTCCTTCAGAGAAAGTCAGGAATGGGTTCCTTAGGAGCTCTGGAAAGGTGTTTTGTTTTTTGTCAACATTGCCACCGTGTGTCTCGTGCCGGTCCCTACACACAGCGACAGAGGGGAGCTCCCGCCCTCCTATCCAGGACCGAGTGACTAAGACCTGCCATTACCTGGCCATCTCTGCTAGCTGGGTTAGGTGCAATCTGAACCCTGCCCACCGACTCCTCACTCGTGGCCTCTGAAATCTCCGTCTTGAGGTTCATTTTCACGGCAGGCCCTCCCGGCCACAACAGCACCTGCCCAAATCTTAGGACTGCCTTGCGTATTCTCCCCCTTTGTCACCTGATATTTTTTAAAAAAATTAATTTCATGTGGCTGCATTTGCTGGAGAGACTAAAAGCTTGCACACACGCTTTTAGGGCATTTCCCTCAATGCAAAAAAAAAAGGGGGGGGATGTCATCCGACTGGATTTGTTGGCCTTGTTTTGTTTTTGAGTTGGCCGGGTGTGGATGATATGGGGGAGAACTTAGCTGGGACCTGGAACAGCATTGTGGTTTCTCTTGGGTTTTTCCCAGGCCTGGGTGTCAGGTCCTCCTAGCTCAAGCATGTCCAGACTTCGACCCTCCTGATGTTTTGGACCACAACTCCCAGAATTCTAAGCTTAGACTGCCAATGACAAAGGACTGTGGGAGTTGTGGTCCAGAACATCTGGAGGGCCCAAGTTTGGACATGCCTCTCCCTTCGCAGTGGCAGCAAGGCGGAGAGGGAAGCAGTCTTGGTGCCACTCTATCTGCCCCAAGAGAAAGAGAAGGAGGAGGTGAGATCACCCAGGAACAAAGATGGCTCCAACGAGACCCACGGTGCCTGCCTCTCTTTTACGGGCTCGTGAGCGAAAGCCACCCACGGCACAGGGTCCCTTTGGATCAGCGGCGGCCCGTGTTAACGTTTCAGGCGGCTATTGATTTCTGCAGCTGCTTTTTCTTCCTGGAATTTATGCAGGGCGGATGGGCTTTTCTCCGGCAAGCAACACGCGCGATGCATGTCTGATTAAAGTTCAATTGACTTGACTCGACGGCGGGTAAAGCCGGGAGCCGCTTTTTTTTTTTTTTTTTTTTTTTTGCTTGTTCTTTACCTCCCTGTTTGTAGAGCCACCAAAGCTCTCTCTCCTCTGGGCCTTTTGTTTGCGCTCCCACCACCCAGGCAGTCTTCAAGGCGCTCCTCCTAATCCTTTTCCAGTTCATTCTTCCTCCAGCGTTTAATTTCTTTACCAGACATGAGAGCAGTTGATAGGCGAGGGAGGCCTCCAGTAAAGCCTGGAGGAAGAATATTTGTGGACAGGATGGCCACTGCTGAAGAGAGGCTCCACTCGGCATGAGCTTGTTAAGATAACCCGTATGATGTTTGTGCTTGGATGCTGAAATGTCATAAGAACATAAGGAGAGCCCTGCTGGATCAGGCCAAAGGTCCAGCTTCCTGTATCACACAGCGGCCCCACCAAATGCGTTTGGGAGGGCATGAGACTAGATCTCTGTCTCCTGATCCCACTCCCCTGCATCTGGTCCTTGAAGTGCCCTGGTTTTAAGCCTGGAGATGACACATCTCCATCATGGCTTGTCACCTGGGATGGACTTTTCCTCCAGGAATCTGTCCAATCCCCTTTGGAAGGCATCCAGTCGAAGTCTAGAACTGAAGTAGAACCCAAATGTTAGTTGTAACTAGCATAGCACTAGTGACCAGAATCCAGTTGCGCAAATTGTGGAAAAGTGATGATATCACTAGCACAGAAATGATTTTTGCTATTTAATTGAAATGCTTCCTTGCTCTTCCTTAGGGGAGCTATGGGAACTGTCAGGCAGGAAGAGGTTGTCTTTAATTATCAAAAACACCTGCTGTCAGATAATACTGTCAGGGGAAATTTTCAATAATCAAAGCCTTCTTCCTGTTGACCCCTGGCTGTCAAGGCTTGCGTGGGATGAAAATCATTACAAAGAAGTTGGACAGGACACAGGACAGAATTAGGACACCTGTAATTTTACTCTCCTTTTAACTGCTCATGTTCTCTTGTAGCTTTAATGTAATGTTGTCTTTTAATGCTGTAAGATGTCCCTCAATTCCCTGTTCTCAGTACCTGAACATGTTTTAATTGTATTGGACTGTATATTGTCCCTCATTACTGTAAGCCACCTTGGGTGCTTTTCCAAGGAGAAAGGCGGGGTAAAAATACTCTAAAATAAAATAAGAAGACAGTGCTTGGAGTATTATTGAATTCTGTTCCCGCAGGTGTTATGTGAAGATAGAACTTTCCTGTTATGCCTGCAGAGGTTCTGCGCAGAACCACCAGAGCTTTCAACAACAAATGGATGTTCCAATTTTCCCTCCTTTTCTCCAAATGGAAGGCCATGCCATTACAGTGGCCTAAAAACAGGAGTTATAGTCCAGTAAAACTTGTGTGGGGGGGTGTCCATTGGTTTGAGAAAGGCCAACCTTAGAGGCTGAGGTATGAATCTTATCTCCATAGTTTTCTTCTAAACACTGGGCTTCCCCATCAGCTGTTTTTATAAGGCACTGTTGTAAAAGATACTGCTGTAAAATCTATAGTAGATGCAGGAACAGACGTGGTTTTAATTACATTCTAAGCAGCGTTTCCCCTTATTTTATTGCATAATGGAGTCTGTGGCGTTGGCCCTTGGCTAAGCAATGAAGACGCTTGTGAGATGTGTTGGTGGTATACATAGGAGTGCTTACGTACATCTTCCAGCCAACGTACATACGACGCCCACGCAGCCCCATAACTATAGAGCTCCCTCCGTCATCGTGATAACGGCTGTGCTGTGACTGCAGGCGTGTTTTGTCAGGAGGCACAACGGGGCTGAAAATGTTGTCTCCCATCCCAGTTTTCTCCGTTCATCCGTCTGCTGTTGGGTATTTTGCATTTGCTCCCCCCCACACACACACACAAACGCTCATCTCGCACGTTGTCGGCCTCTTCTCGGTCTGTTTGTTCCCTTCGTACTGGCTGTGCCGTCCTCCCCAATCCAGCCCAAGTCCGGCAGGGGTTGCAAAACGTGCCACATTGCAGGTGGGAGGTTTAAAAGGACAATTAGATCTGCCGTGGGTTCAAAGGAGAGCCCCCCACTGCCTCCTCTCTCTGGCGGGCAAGTGAGGTGTGCTGGTCTTGGGGGGAGCCTTGCAACTTGAAAGAGGGAACAGCGGCTTTTACCTTTGCACAAGGCAGCCGCTGGGGGTGGCGAGGGTGGGATGATGCCTTTTCAAAGCAGAAGATGAAAGAAGATTAAAAAGTACGCACTGTGTTTTAGCACGACATTACACCTGCTAGTTGGAATATTGTCTCTTCTGGAGTTGTGGTTTTTTTTTTCCCTGAGTGTAAGCCAGATTCATTAGATGGAGGAATTATCAGAGACTTCTCTTGGCATGCCCTTTTACAGCCTAATTATCTTAATGTTGCTGCATACAGTAAGATTAAAGGAGAGAAATAGATTGCTTTAATACGGTTTCAGTATTGTGAGTAGAGCCTTGTCGTTAATATGTTTTAATTTCAGGTGTCATTTTTTTTAAAAAAAAGCAGAAGTCCTATGGTTGCTTTTTAAAAATTTCCATGTGTAAAATAAAAAAAAACTATTGTTTTTTCATTGCGGTGGCAACTCTCTCCAACGCCGCACAAAAACTACCAGTTTTAATGGCACAGCTGCATTATATAATAGCATTGGAGGACATATTTACACAGTGGGCTCCCAGTTGCCATCCCAGACTCTGAAATTAGGAACTGTTCTTCCGAGGCTCCCCGTTGCAGGTTTTATGCTTCTGACTCGCCTTTCAATCCAGACAGCTCTCCAAGGTGGATTATACAGAATATTAAAATATAATCGCATCGCATTGGAGCTGCTTCTTGCTCCTTGGACAAGGAATGGCTGAGAGTTGGGAGAAGTTGGCTTCTGTCTCCAGCAGTCACTTTCATGCATCTTAATGAGCCAAAAGAGCTGTGGAAATCCTTTTAATTTCCCCCACTTTGGACCAGATGTTTCTCTTAGAGCTTATGGTTGTTTTCGCCTTGCTGGAGTGGTGCGGCGTGCATCCCTGTGTCTAAGTGCCACCTTAGCTGGTGAAAAAGAGTGGTGCAGGGGTTCCTCTACGGAGGGGCTTCAGCTTTTGCAAATCCGTCCGCTGTCTTAATCAGCAAGGGTTGGGGTCCTTCACAGAACTGAAGCATCCCCATTGGAATATGCCTTCCCCTTGGAGACCTGACTAGCACGGACACTATTATGGTTGGCATTAAGCTGGTTGATTAACGAAAGTATGTTGTGCCGTTCTGCCCTTGAAAGGCATTTCCCCCCAACAGGAATCTCATCACAGGCTCAGGGAGCCAGCCTTTCTGTGTGGACCTCCCTATGTGGGTCACAGAGCAACTACAGGCACCCTGCCCTACCCAGACCGTTGTCCGTTCCAGATGTAGAGACGATGGGGTTTCTAGACCCTCACAAATACACACACCTGGAGGCACCAAGGTGGGCGAAGTTGCCCTCTTCTGGGTGGATCAGAGGCACAGACCGCAGTTTAGGGGGACTGTGTCTCTGGCATGGCTGCAGAAGAGTTAGGGTTCAGTCCCCACCAATGGCTAGAGCAGTGGTTCTCCACCGGTGGGTCCCCAGATGTTCCTGGACTGCAACGCCCAGAAATCCTGGCCAGCTCAGCTAGTGATGAAGACTTTTGGGGGTTGCAGTCCAGGAACATCTGGGGGACCCATAGGTTGAGAACCACTGGGCTAGAGGGATTTCTGCCTGGGAACCATTCCCGCCAGAGGAGACAATATTTTAATAATAAAACAAAATTCTGGGTTAGGTGGACATAAGCCAGCTTGGCATTGTCGTAGGTACTCTTGTTTCCGCTCTCTGATTCTAGATGTTTGCCACTGGCCGATGCCTGTTGAGTTTAAACACTGCTGTACCAAATCAGACCAGATCTGATCAGACTAGCAATGCATTTTGAAAAGTGGCTAGTCAGATGCTCTGGAGCCATACTAACGGAGCATGGGTGTTGGTGTTGGTGTTGGTGGTAAGGGGCATTCCCCATTGTTGTTGTTCCCCTGTATATGGAGGCTTTGCTTATTCTTAGTTCTCTTCCACGATACACCTCTTCCCTGCCCTTTCCTTTGAAATTATTTTCTCCGATATATATCCAGGGACGGCTTGTACATGGGATGCAGTGCGATAAAACAGCGCCCAGTCTTTGTGGAACAAGTATGTCAGCGGGAAAAGCCCCCTTGCTCCTCCGATAACAATTGTGTCCCTGACCTTTTGCTTGTTGGTTTTGTGCAGGGAGAGCTGATCACCTTCTATTACTACTGGAAGAAAACCCCCGAAGCTGCCAGTTCCCGGGCTCACCGCCGGCATCGGAGGCAAGCTGTGTTTCGGAGAATTAAGACCCGGACGGCCTCCACCCCGGTCAATACTCCCTCCAGACCCCCATCCAGTGAATTCTGTAAGTGGTGGTGGTGACAGTGGTGGGGCAACAGTGGCCTATCTCCCTCTGTTCAGAGGCCCGGGGTGGGGTGGGGGCAAAGCAGAAGGCACGGCCTGCAAATGGAGGCATTGAGTGGGCTAAGGCCACCTCTGCATGATCCCCACGATCGGCAGGTCCCTGGGATCACGGAGCTGTTCGTTCTGGCCTGTGCAGGAAGTAGCCCAATTCATGGTCCATATCCATCAATATTTGCAGAGTTCAGAGCAAAGCTTTTCTTGCTCAAAGGCATTTCCCCCCCTCCCCAAACGCAACCTCTTGAGTGGCTTGATTCTCACTTTCCAGCTAAGGAGTGAGGAAGGGCCGTCACGAGCAAGGGAGCCAAAGGGCTCTCCCGCTTCCCTCTTTCCCTTCCTCCTTCGCACACCTTTGCATTGGCGCCAGCTAAGGCACAACAGCTGTGTGTGCGTGCGTCCAAGGAAGCCAGTTTTAGCTTGCGGAATAGATGGCCGCCATAAATCTGTGAGTCTTTACAGGCGCCCTAAGACACTTTCCCCCTTTCGCTTTCTCTAACGAATGGCTTTGTTGTCGCTGATGATGGCAGAGTAAAAAAGAAAAAGTGAAAGACGACAGGGAGGAAAAGTTCCTGACTCAGTTGTTTGTCCTTCTCTCTCTCCGTATTCCTCCTCCCCCACCAACCTTGCGCACTCAGTGGATTTGAGTTCGGCCAGCGAAGATGATTTCGACAGCGAGGACAGCGAGCAGGAGCTGAAGGGCTACGCCTGTCGCCACTGCTTCACCACCAGTACGTACCTCCAGCGCTCCCCATCCCACCCCCCACCCCCCGGTCAAACGGGCTTAGGTCCCGGTTCCCAGTGTGTCAGCCGCTGTCCAGACACCTGCCGGTCTTGGACAAACGAGTCTGACGAAGGAGAGAGTCTAGTTGGCAGCTCCCATCTCAGATTTGGACTCATTTGCGTCCCTTTCAAATTTCAGCTGTAAAACACAAACCCTGTCGACACACACACACACACACAGGAAGGGGGAGCTACTGGCTTGTCGACAAAGGTGCATCCAGAGCCTGGGAAAGCTGTTTTCTTGGACTCCATTTCCCAGCACCCCCCAAACCAGGCAGCTGTGGGATCCTGGGAGTTGTTGTTACAACCATTTCCAGGCCCTTGGTGCAAAGCAGTTGGTGCTGATGGAGCTCCTTCCAGATGTTCAGAGTCTTCCCCGGATGCTCTAGCCACGAGCCTTCCAACCTCCTGGGGAAGCCCCTCGGGGGCAGGGCTTCCGCAGTTGTAGGTCAAAGCGGTGTACAAATTCCCGAGTCTTACTCCACCGGTTCGGGAGGGGGGGCGGGGCGGGGAGGGGCGTGCTCAATTCTCCCGCTGTCTCTTCCTTCCTGGGCACAGCCTCCAAGGACTGGCACCACGGCGGGCGAGAGAACATCTTGCTGTGCACGGACTGCCGTATCCACTTCAAGAAGTACGGGGAGCTCCCGCCCATCGAGAAGCCGGTGGACCCCCCGCCTTTTATGTTCAAGCCTGTCAAAGAGGATGATGATGGGGTCAGCGGGAAGCATAGCATGAGGACAAGGCGGAGTCGAGGCTCGGTAAGAGGCCTCAAGTCTCAAATCGCCCTCTTCCCCACCCCACCCCATCCCCCTTTTTTCCTCCTTAAGTGTGTGTTGGTGTGTTGGGAGGGAGCCCTGGGCTTGTAGGTCAGTGACTGAATCCCAACCTTGAGTGCTCGGGGTGTCCATAGAATCATAGAAGGGTGAAGTTGGGCAGGGGACTATCTCACCCAACCCCCTCCTAACCACTAATGGACAGACCCTCTTTATGGATGCATCCCTGCAGGCATGTCCAAGCTTCGGCCACCCTGACGTTTTGGACCACAATTCCCAGAATTCTAAGCTTAGATTGCCCTTGACAAAGGACTGTGGGAGTTACGGTCCAGAACATCTGGAGGGCCAAAGTTTGGACATGCCCGATTATAGGCCTAGAGGAGCTGCCAGCTTGACTGCAGAATTTGCTGGTGCCCTGGGATCTTTTCCACCAGTCTACGTGCGGCTCTTCCTTCCCCAGCAATACGGTATAGCAGGCATGTCCAAACTTCGGCCCTACAGATGTTTTGGACCACAACTCCCACAGCCCTTTGCCACTGGAAATACAGGCTTGGAATTCTGGGAGTTGTGGTCCAAAACATCAGGAGGGCCGAAGTTTGGACACGCCTGCTGTCTAGGCAGGCTCTCTTGATGAACAACACTCACGGTCCGTAGAAAAGGAAGATTAAGGCACTTCCAAGTACACCTTCTCATTAAGACCGAGTCCTTGTCGGACAGGGAGTTTTTCCTCTCCTCTTTTGCCAACCTGACCACTTTCTCTGCCGCATTAAGGTTCCTGCCAATCCTGGGTTGCCTTGTCAGCTCAGCAATCCCTTTTACCTTTTTTTAATTATCGCTAGTTATCCAGGCAGCTGCTAAGAAAAGAGGCAAATGAAATGGTCCTTTTGGATGCCGCATAAGTCGTCCTTGATCCAACATGGAGGGGAGGGGATGCTTAGGCAGAATCTTGTGCCTGCCCCCCCCCCGCGCCCTTAACTTGAACAGATCAAGCCCTGGGAGAAAGCAATTAACGCAATTGCTCTTAAAACCGGGAAAGCCGGGAGAGGGTCCTTCCCGTAATGGCATTTGTGCATCAAAAAGAACACAGAACAAGATAGCCCTCTTTTCTAGCCTGCCGGCTCTCCATCAGACACCAGTCATGACTCAGGAGATGGCCTGGGTTTTCAGTGTCTTGGAATGAAGAGGAGAGACTTAACAAATTGCTTTAATGGGCTTATCAAGCAGTGGCTTATACCAGGGTTTCCCCGCTGGCTGCAGCCGGCACCGTTGGTTGACCTGCATGATGGACAAGGCGGTCCAGCCAGCCCTCATCTTGTGACTTGCACAACCGTAGGTCGCGTGTGGCCCTGTTGAGGTTGCTAGGCAGCTGCTGTCTCATAACGCTGCACCACTGGGCGTACTTATTAGGGCCAATGGGACTTGTAGTCAGGCAGCATTTAGAGGGCCGCGGGATGCCCACAGTGGTGAAATGCAGATGATCTGCAATGCGGTCGGGCCGTGGTATCTGCAGAAAATCCATTACAAGCCTCCCCGTAGATGCTGAAAGATGTGGACATCTCAAATGATACATGTTGCACGGTCCCTGGGAATGCATCTGAATATGCACTTATGGGTTTATTATTTAGTATTTTCAGGGAGCCTGTCACGGAATCAGCGATCAGGGATTCCGCAGAGAGAGGGGCCCTGCTGTATTGAGGAATGAGCCGCAGAGTCAAGGCCGCTTGGTGTGTTCTGATGGTCAGAGCCAAACCGGGCTAGTCTGGCTTAGTCCACTTGAAACCAAGAGACTCGGGTTGTTTGTGCCTCACATGTCCCATTGATTCCAAGAGGGCACCTGGGCAGCGCGGCTGCCTTGGTCACGCTTTCTTGTGTCCTCCCCCCCCCCAAAAAAAAAACCCAGCAGATGTCTGCACTACGAAGCGGTCGCAAGAAGCAACCCAGCAGCCCTGACGGCCGAGCGTCCCCCATCAACGAAGACATCCGGTCCAGCGGCCGCAACTCCCCCAGCGCGGCCAGCACGTCCAGTAACGACAGCAAGGCGGATTCGGTGAAGAAGTCCTCTAAAGTAAGTCGCAGGGGAGGCCCCTGGCCCCGTCTCAGAGTGCACCAGAGTCCCCTTGTGACTGAGGTCAGATATGAATCGGCTGATCCCAGCCATCCGTATCTGACCCAAGACCTTCCCCCCCCCCGAGTCGAAGGCTGCATTTTTATGCATCTTCCCCGTCTTTAGCCCACCTTGACTCAGATCAGAGTGATGTGCATAGCTTTCCTCTTGCCACTTCTGTCGTCAACCACAACATTGCAGAACCAGTCAGGCCCAGGCTTCCTGACGTGTAGACTCTAGGGAGACTTTGAACCCGGTTTCCCTAGCTCTGCCTTTCTGTCTGCGAGGGGCGCTTTGCAGATAGCATCACAGTTGGAAGCCCCAAACTTTGGACCTCCTGATGTTTTGGACCACAACTTCCCAGAATTCCAAGCCTGTATTTCCAATGGCAAAGGACTATGGGAGTTGTGGTCCAAAACCTCTGGAGGACTGAAGTATGGACGTGAGTGCTCACCCATGAGTTAACTTCTGCAAGGTTTCCTTTTCCTTCCAGCAGCGTCAGGAAGGCGGCCGGCAGTTCTTGGCACTGGCACGGAGGATTTCCCGGCAGGAGATCAAGGGAAAAAAGCACCCTCGTGTCCCCCTGGCCAGTTCCCCCCTAACCGCCCTGCTTCTTTTCTCTTTGTGGCAGAAGATTAAAGAAGAGGCATCGTCCCCTCTCAAGAGTTCAAAGAGGCAGCGAGAAAAGGCAGCTTCCGACACCGAGGAGCCTGACCAAATCAATGCCAAGAAAAGCAAAACGCAGGTAGGTGCAATCGCCAGCCGAGAGGAGAACGCCGGGCCAGTCTCAGGCAGGCCTAAAGGGCAAATGCATCTGTGCATCTGTGCCGCGTTCTCTATAAAGGTGTTCTTTTCTTTTCCCATCCGTCTCGCCCTCCGCAGGAGATCAGCCGGCCCAATTCCCCATCGGAAGGGGAAGGGGAAGGGGAAGGGGAAGGGGAAAGTTCCGACAGCCGCAGCGTGAATGACGAGGGCAGCAGCGACCCGAAAGACATCGACCAGGACAACCGGAGTACCTCTCCCAGCATCCCCAGCCCCCAGGACAACAACGAGAGCGACTCGGACTCCTCCGCCCAGCAGCCGCCGTCGCTGCAAGGCCCTCCCAACGGGCCCAGCCAGCCCCCGCCTCCCCCTCTCCCGGCCGCCGCCCAGCTGCCCCTGCCCCTGTCGGCGGCCTCGAGCGCCCCCTCCTCGGGGCCGCTCCACATCTCCACGCCGGCCACTCAGGCCCCCGGCCCGCCTCAGGCCCCCGTGGCCCCTCATTCGCACATCCAGCAGGCCCCTTCTCTCCACCCGCAGAGGCTGCCTTCGCCTCACCCGCCCCTGCAGCCTCTGGCCGGGCCCCTGAGCCAGCCCCCCGGGCCCCCCGCTTCCCAGCCTCACCCACAGCCTCCTCTCCATGGCCCCCTCCAGGCCCTCCCGCACGGCCTGCCCGCCCAGGCCCTCCTGCCTCACCCGGTCCCTGCTCAGCCCTTCTCCCTTGCCCCCCAGCCTTCCTCCTCCTCCTCCTCTCAGTCTCAGGCCTCCTTGCCTCCGCAGGCCACGGCCCACCCCCACGCGGCAGCCCTCCAGGGCCCGCCGGCACAGCCCGCCTTGCCAGCCCCGTCCCCCTTGCAGCCTCCGCCGGGGCCGTCCCAGCCTCCGCGAGAGCAGCCCCTTCCCCCGGCCCCCATGCCTATGCCCCACATCAAGCCCCCTCCCACCACGCCCATCCCTCCGCTCCCCACGGCGGCCTCCCACAAGCACCTGGCGGGGCCCTCGCCTTTCTCCATGAACTCCAACCTGCCCCCGCCCCCTGCCCTGAAACCCCTCAGCTCCCTCTCGACGCACCACCCGCCCTCGGCCCACCCGCCGCCCTTGCAGCTCATGCCCCAGAGCCAGCCTCTGCAGCCCTCTCCGGCGCAGCCCCCGGTCCTGACCCAAAGCCAGAGCCTGCCTCCTTCCGCCGGCCTCCACCCCGTCCCTCCCCAGCCCCCCTTTCCCCAGCACCCGTTTGTTCCCGGGGGAGCCCCCTCCGTCACCCCGCCCTCCTGCCCCTCCACCTCCACGCCACCTTCCGTGCCTGGCGCCGCCCCGCCTCAAGCGGCGGTCTCCTCCTCCTCCTCCTCCTCCTCCTCGTCGACCTGCGGCGGGAACGTCCCCGTGGTGACGTCTTGCACGATGCCGCCCATTCAGATCAAAGAGGAGGCTCCGGATGAGGCCGAGGAGCCGGAGAGCCCCCCTCCGCCTCCCAGGAGCCCCTCGCCGGAGCCGACGGTAGTGGATACACCGAGCCACGCCAGCCAGTCCGCCAGGTGAGGAGCAGGAGGGGTCGGTCAGCCAGGTGAGGAGCCTCTCTTTTTAAAGGCTCAGCGCCTCGGAGGCTTACCCTGCCCTCCCCTCTTCTTCCTTCCTCTGGCTCCCAGGTTTTACAAGCACCTGGATCGTGGCTACAACTCCTGTGCCAGGACGGACCTGTACTTCATGCCTCTGGCCGGTTCGAAGCTGGCCAAGAAGCGCGAGGAAGCCATAGAGAAGGCCAAGAGGGAGGCGGAGCAGAAGGCCCGAGAAGAGAGGGAGCGCGAAAAAGAAAAAGAGAAGGAGAGGGAACGAGAGCGCGAGCGCGAGAGGGAAGCGGAAAGAGCGGCGGTAGGTTTGCCTGGCTCGCCGAGCCCAAGAGGCTGATCCGGGAGGGTTCCAAGCAGAAACTGTGCTTGCACGATGCCTGCCTTGCGTCTCTTAAGAAACTTTGGAGGGATTCAAAAGCAAAAGCAAAGTGTTCTGCTTCTATACCGCCTCAAGTAGTCTCTGGGCAGTTTACAGTTTATAATTACAGTAATGCAGGCTACACATTGCTATCCCCCAGCGAGCTGGGTACTCATTTTACCGACCTCGGAAGGATGGAAGGCTGAGCGAACCTTGAGCCAGCTACCTGGGATTGAACACTGGGCAGAGCAGCCAAGTAAACTCAAGCTGCTGCGAAACAGGGACATCCATAACGGGAGGCAGTCTGATGGTATCTGCTTCGGGGTAGGGGTGGGGGTCTGAAACCCAGCATACGACGTCATTTAAGGTCTCCCTCTTTGCTCCCTCTCTACCACCTTAGGCAAAGCATTGGTGGGGGGACATCTTGGGATGATCACTTCCACCTCCCCTAAGAGTTGTGTCCCCCCCCCCCAAAAGGAGCTTTTAAAAGCTTCCACCTCAGCCCACATTCCTCAAACGGGATGCCAGTAGACGTGCAGAAAGAGAAACGGCCCTGAAAGCTGGTCTGACATAAGGATTGTTGTGTAGGTTCGGTGGGAAACCCAGCCTCGGGGATGCGGGGGGTGGGGGTGGGCAGCGTCCTTCTCTATGGCTTAGGGCTTGGGATAGCGATGGCTGTCAAAGCAGGACATAGGGAGATGCGCCTCAGTCAACTATCTGGACCTCTGCTGTCCTTCAGTAACATGGTCACGAAGAGCCTGCCTCTCTCCTGCCGCCTGTGGACTTCCCATCCTTTGGCGGAGTTGGCTTCAGGATAAATCATGGGACCGTTTCAGAGACATCTGGCCTTACCCGGTTGCTGCCATTCCCCTTCAGAGTCCTGCCAAAGTACATCGGCCGTTTAGCAGTGCAGATTTTTCCGAGTGGTGGACGTCTGGCCTCCTCGTCTTTCTTCCGAGGGGGGACGAGGCTGCAGGGCATGTTGGTTGCAGGAAAGCTAGACTGAATCAGGTTGTCCCCTTGTTCTGAACCAAGGCTTGCCACAGATCGTTGGGGCTTTGTGTTGGACTATCTCTGTCCGGCGTTGACCCACACACTAAGGGTCTCCCCTCTTTTGTGCAGCAGAAAGCCTCCAGTTCCTCCCACGAAGGACGCCTCGGAGAATCCCAGCTGAGCGGTCCGGCACACATGAGGCCATCGTTCGAGCCGCCTCCCACCACCATCGCGGCCGTCCCGCCGTACATCGGGCCCGACACGCCCGCCCTCCGGACTCTGAGCGAGTACGCGCGCCCTCACGTCATGTCCCCCACCAATCGCAACCACCCTTTTTTCGTGCCCCTCAACCCCGCCGACCCGCTCCTGGCCTACCACATGCCGGGCCTCTACAACGTGGACCCCACCATCCGGGAGCGGGAGCTGCGGGAGCGGGAGCTACGGGAGCGGGAGATCCGGGAGCGGGAGCTTCGCGAGAGGATGAAGCCCGGGTTCGAGGTGAAGCCACCGGAACTCGACGCCTTGCACCCGGCCGCCAACCCCATGGAGCACTTTGCCCGCCACGGCGCCCTCACCATCCCGCCCACGGCAGGCCCCCACCCCTTCGCTTCCTTCCATCCGGGGTTGAACCCCCTGGAGCGGGAGAGGCTCGCTCTGGCCGGACCCCAGTTGCGGCCTGAGATGAGCTACCCGGACAGACTGGCCGCCGAGAGGATCCACGCCGAGCGGATGGCCTCGCTAGCCAACGACCCCTTGGCCAGGCTCCAGATGTTCAACGTGACGCCGCACCACCACCAACATTCGCACATACACTCCCACCTCCACCTCCACCAGCAGGACCCGCTCCACCAAGGTGAGCAAACCCTCGCCCCATTGCTCCACTCTTGTGGGGAGCTCGCCTGGCTCTGCTCGCTGGGTCCCACAGTGGCCGGGCGGACTCCCAGGTCTGTAGGGATTGTTATGCGGCCGGTCGTGTGCCTTTACGAAGGTTGTGATCTCCTTGGAAGAAGTGAAAGAGCTGATTAGGAAAGAGCCGCGCTTGGTCCCTGTATCTCTGGCGGGCAGTATTTGTAGAGACCAGAAAATCAAACACATCTTCTCATCCTGGTCGCCTCGGCTGTTCAGGAACCAAGTCAGGGCCTGTCTGTTTCAATCATCTGCAGTTTTCATGGAACGACTTTGCGAGATTAATCGGTGTGTGTCTGCGTGCCCTCCTTTCCATGTGTCATGTTGCAGACATACTTTTTGTGCAGGCAGCCAGAACAAAGCCAAGCCTGTGTTTAAAAATAGACGGGCGTCTCTGCTCTTTCTGGGTTAGGTATAGGGTTGCAGTGGCTGCCTCGGGAACGAAGCTCGGTGTGATTCTGATTCAGACCTCCAGAGACCAAAATGGAACTCGAATTGAGTCCACGAAAGAACAGTTTCCCTGTTAACCCCCTGCCCAGGAGGGCCAGCTGGTTCCGAGACAACACCTTGGCCGCCAACGCTAGAATTAAACCCTTCACTTGGCCTTAGTGTTGCCTTTGATTTTTTTTCTAGTCTGCTGTTTTGAATAGGACAGCACTGGAGGTAACATTCCAGAAGAAACAGGAAGTAGAATCAAGAAATTTGCAAGTTCCAGGTTCATAGAGATTCTGTGTTGTATGCATGCACAAGTGTGCGTTGTCAAATGACACGCCACAGTTGTTCGGACACATACAACAGCTCCGGTGTTCAGGCTCTCAGTTAACACAGCCACTGGTAGACATGCCAGCCGGCTGGGCCACTGCAACAGGATGAGAATCCGGGTCAAAATGGCTGGTGAGAGCTCTCCTCTTAATTTTCTGGGAGCCTTCAGAAAGCACCTGTCAGATTAGTGCCTCTCTTTTCATGTGGGATATTCAATCCCGACGGCTGGGGAGAGGATTTAGTCTTTGAGGATTTACATTTTGAGGTTGTTGTGGGGGGTTTTTTGGGGGGAGGGGGGCAAGTCCCCCTTTCGCTTTGTGAACTTTCACTCCGGAGGGGACTTTGGAGGCTTTATACGAGTTTAATTTGAACTCTGCCTCAAAGCTGGTTCCTCAAATTGCATACGTGCCCTTAGAATTTAGGGAAGGAGTCCTAACTTTCCTTTAAAATGCTCCTGAGTAGGTGAATTATGACGTTTTCTGTCCACTGAACAAACTTCACTAGCCTTTCATTGCACTGCTGTTCTGTGAATCCATACTCCTCCCCCAATTAGGGATAGGAAACAAGCTTGAAACTTGAAGTTATAGCTTGAAGTTACGCATCTAATTCTTCCTCACATTTCTTCTTCTTCTTCTTCTTCTTCTTCTTCTTCTTCTTCTTCTTCTTCTTCTTCTTCTTCTTCTTCTTCTTCTTCTTCTTCTTCTTCTTCTTCTTCTTCTTCTTCTTCTTCTTCCTCCTCCTCCTCCTCCAAAAATAGGCTTATGCTGGGGATGCTTCTGCTTACTTGGGTACCTAGAATTCTCTGTAGGGGTGTGTGTACATGTGTGTCCGCCCCATCGTGTTTGACAGCCTAAAGGGTTGGCTGTGCAGCATTGGACATCTGGTGGAGCTGCAGGTTGGGCACCAATACCTGTTTCTCAGATGTCATACAAGCATCAGCTAGAAAGGGTTCTTCACTTGAAATGGCTAAGAAACCATTCGGAACTGGAATGCTGCACCCCGAGCCACAGGGCTTCCTGGTCAGGGCCTAGCTTGTTCTGCTTTCTGACGTTCTGCAGAGGCATTGCGGAGAAATGTGGTCCAAGGACTTGTAATAATTCTTAGGGCGTCACTTTAGCCACTTCAAGCAGAGAAGCTGGCACCACAGCTGGAGAGGATGATGGAGGCTTCTGATAATGACTCATGAGGCTCGGCCTCCTGCAAGTCTTCGAGCAGTGTTTCTCACCCTGTGGGTCCCCAGATGTTCCTGGACTGCAACTCCCAGAAATCCCGTCCAGCACAGCGAGTGATGGAGCCTTCTGGGAGTTGCAGTCCAGGAGCATCTGGGGACCCACAGGTGGAGGACCACCGTCTTTCGAGGGAGGGCTTTTGATTCCTGAGGTTTTCTGAGCAGGCGGCGGGCGAGAGTGGTGGTGGTTCATTCTCTGCCTTCCCAAACCTTTCCCTCTTGCAGGCTCGGCGGGACCTGTGCACCCCCTGGTGGACCCCTTGGCAGCCGGACCTCATTTGGCGCGCTTCCCCTACCCTCCCGGTACTCTCCCCAACCCATTGCTAGGGCAGCCGCCCCATGACCATGAAATGCTTCGGCACCCCGTCTTTGGTAAGTACGCGTCCTTGATGGCCTTTGCTGCATGAGCCGAGAGGAGACCCATGTGAATGATATCAATGGATCTGGTCTGTGGTCCGTCTATTCTAGCATCCCGTTTCCAAGAGAGGGCAGCCCAGATGCCTCTGGGAAGCCCGCAAGGAGGAGGGCGTGACGGTAGCAACAGCCCTCCCCCCCTCGTATTACTCCCCAGCCACTGGTATTCAGACCTGTCCGGCTTCTGTAGATGTAAGTTCCCGTTCGGCTGTTCTTACTCATTGCTGTTGATTTATCCCACCCTGTTTCGTTTTCGCTTTTTTCTTTTTCCGTTTTTTTTTTCCGTTGGTTTTGGTTTTCGAAGCCCTCGGAGGTGATCGGCACTTCCCTTCGGTAGCTCATGTGTTTTGTAAGCAGCATTGCGTTCATGCCTAAGCTAGGTCAACTACATGCTGGAGCCCAGGGTTATTCACATTTTGGTTTAATAATAATAAGGGGGGGGGGCTGTTGAGCTTAAGTCTATATTAAGGCTTCAGCATGTGGCCCTCCTCCTAACGTGTGATTCACTCCATGAAGAAGTCAAGGTCTCTTTGTGATGTTGAGTATCATAGAATCCTAGAGTTGGAAGAGACCTCAAGGGCCATCCAGTCCAACCCCCTGCCATGCAGGAACCCCCATCACAGTATTTCCCACAGGTGGCCATCCAGCCTCTGCTTAAAAACCTCCAAAGAAGGAGACTCCACCACCCTCCTTTGGAGCAGCATATTCCACTGCCAAACAGGTCTAACTGTCATGAAGTTCCTCCTGATGTTCAAATGGAATCTCTTTTCCTGTAGTTTGAAACCATTGCCCCGAGGCCTAGTCTCTGAAGCCATGGAAAACAAACCTGTTCCCTCTTCAATAGGACATCCTTTCAAATATTTAAACATAGCTATCATATCCCCCCTCAACTAGGATGGAGAAGTAAGATTTCCTCTTGCAGGCCAGGAAGGAGAATGATGGTTTTTCTTCTTCCTCCCCCAGGCACCCCCTACCCCCGTGACCTCCCTGGCGCCATTCCTCCTCCAATGTCCGCTGCGCACCAGCTACAGGCCATGCACGCCCAGTCCGCGGA
>JAHTLZ010003423.1:6275155-6288235 GCA_023846285.1 Phrynocephalus versicolor | reverse complement strand
TTTATTTATTTATTTATTTATTTATTTATTTATTTATTTATTTACTGATTGTTTAGAACAGTCATACTGAGTCTGACTCAAGTGGTGCGCCTTGGTTATGTTCCACTGTCAAATAATGTTTGTCTATTTGTTTGCTTTTGGGCATAAATACAATATAACGTAAATAGATGGTATAGGTTGCATGGATTAGGTTTTTCCCACCTATTGCTTTCTGGTATGCTCAAGTCAACGGTTAGGCTGAAAGATGAGATGTTTCTGTTTGGAAGCCTGCCCTACTTGGAATTGTGCAGTCGACCGTGCAGAGGTGCATCAGGAAGCCTCCTTGACAAATCCTATAAAATGATGGCATATTTCTAAACCGGGAGGTTAGGTTGGACCAGACAATCCAAATCAATTTATACTTGTATACCGCCCGTCTTCCGGAGGAACTCCGGGCGGTTTACAACAAAAGAAAAACAATAACAATACTGTATTAATAAACTAAACTTATTGTGGCTGTGTGCGCAAAACACAGAACTGACTTCCTTATACGTTGTTATAGGGTTCCTACTCATATTTCTTCCACAAGGTCTGTCAGTATCCTGGACCCGACAAAACAGTGGAATAGCCAATCATGTTCCTTAGCATCGCTGTGGGGGCTAAGCAACCTAGGGTGGTTTTTCAGAGAAGCAGGGGGGTCATCTGGATAAAGGCTTCTCCACTCCCCCAAAGCCTTCGTCACTGGCTGTGTTGGCCAGGATTTCTGGGAGTGGTAGTCCAAGAACCATCTGGGGACCCAAGGATGAGAGGCAGTGATGTAGATTCCCCCTTGTGCCAGCAGGGAAGCAGGAAGGAGTCTCTGTGATGAAAAGAATTCAGGGAGACCAAGAAAGAGACACACCATGAAATGTCTTTAGGGCCCATGAGTGATGGAGAGCAACCCTAGAGGTCAGAGGTGGGAGCTGTTGGTGGGTTTAACCTGGGCGTCACCACCCATATGCAACTAGTACATTTCCAAAGAGAAATACTGCCATAAGCTTCTAGTGTCCTTATACCAAAACTAGGTAGGCACTAGGATTCCTGGAATATTTTTCTTGCTCAGAAATAGAATGGTAGGGAGGAGCATAATAAAGTGCTTCTGATAGTCTGATAGAGTGGGGGAGTACACTGTTGTCCCCCACTTCTGTTTCTCTTCCAGAAGTGTTCCTTGGTATTGACTGTGCAAAACACCTTCCCCCACCCCCTTGCCATTTTGCACTATGATGCACACACACACACACAAGCACACACCTACCTTCCGTTGCCTTGCCTTTCTTTTTGTCTGTTGCTAGATTTACCCTGGAGGGAGAGAGAGAGAGAGAAAAATTTCAAAGGCCATCTTTTTCTGGTTGGGGAAACATCTTGACAATATCAAAGGCTGGGACATGACTTTGAAATCAACAAGGTGCAACCTGAAGCTTGTAGCCAGCCACTTTGAGACTGTCATAGGAATGGGGGAAGGAAAGAAAGAAAAAGTGAGGGAATATACAACTGCCACCACCACAATCCACCCACCCACACCAGTGTGTGTGTGTGTGGGGGGGGGTGTCTTGAAGGCCCTTCTGTAGCATCGGTCCCTGCAATGTTTTCTGCCTCCTGCATGGAATGCAGAATTAATCCCACGTGGGGATGGTTGGGTTTAGGACAAGCTTAAATCATGCCTGTATGAGCGACATGACCTTTGTGTGATGCATCCATTGATTTCTTAAGGGCAGAGAGAGAGAAAGAGAGAGAGAGAGAGAGAGCAATGCATGGCACAGGGCTGACGCATTTGTGCATCTGCCTCACGAAGGGACACACTATCTAATTAGTGATGGTGGTGGGGGGAAGGAGGTGGCTCATTAAGGATCAGGAAGCAATAAATAAAATATTAGAATGAAGAGGTGGGGGACATGAGGAAGGCATGCGTGCGTGCGTGCGCGCGCGCGCACGCGCACACACACACACACACACACACACACAGACACACAGACAGTGGGAAAACAGAAAAGATCAATGAAACTAGACCAGTGATGGCAAACCTTTTAGAGACCAAGTGCCCAAACTGCAATTCAAAACCCAGAAATTTTTCGCAAAGTGCCAATACAGCCATTTAACCCGAATCCAGGTGGCTGTGAAGGGGCGATGTCGGGTGCCCACAGAAAGGGCTCCGAGTGCCACCTTTGGCACCTGTGCCATAGGCTCGCCAACACTGCACTATACATTCCCCTCCCCATACTCACTCGAAGGCTTGGAAATTTCAATGACTGGCTTACAATTGGACTTGCTCTACCTTCCCCTCCCCAGTACCTGAACTGGGAACGGGAGGTGGTATGACTGGGTTTTGAGATCACAGGTCCTTCTAGTTGGGAATGGGACTCAGCAGATAATTGAACTCAGGCCTCCCAAATCTTAGTCTGTCCCTCTGCCCGCCAGACCATGCTAGGTTGTGCTTTAGCCATCCTTTAAAATCCACCCTTCTGCCAGGCCACAGGGCCCTGTGGGAAATTAAAAGAATAATCAGGTCCAGCTGCCTGGCATTGGTTGCGATGCCAGACCACCCAAAGGGGGCCAGGATGATGATGGCAGGCAGTGAAAGTCCCTGGCAGTAGCCCAAGGAAGCCAGCTGCTCGTGCCAGCCGGCCTCCACCGGGCAGTCTTCACATACGGCACGGCAAGAGCCCAGAAAATTACTTTTAAACAGGATTTAGTTACAGTTCCAAGCCTTGCTCACCCATCTCTGCAAAGTAATGTTAGAGTTAAGCATTCTTTATGCATGGTTTGATAATAACTTGTCCGCATGCTTTGCTATCAGCCTGCTGGCGCCTTTCCATTTTCTGGGGGGCTATCTGGTGTTTTGGCAAGGTTTGCCCTGCTGCTTCAGGGTTATCCCCTGGTCTCTCCTGCCCTTTGCTCCCTGTACACTTGCCCTCTCTCTCTTGGTACACAAGCACTAGCTGGAGTCAGCGAGGACGTGGCAGCGAGAGCTGCTGTTTTGCTCTTTCTTGGGTTGATAAGGGACAGAAAAGAAGTACAGTACTGTATAGAGAGAACCCGGAGGTTTCCGTGAGCACCTGGAAATCACAAGCCGGGCCCCCATTCTATGGAGATACTCTCATCACTGTCTTAGGCATACTCCATTCAGCTTTGTCATTTTTTTTCTATCTCCACTGGGGTTGTCTTTTGTACAGCTCATGGCTCTTAATTTCCCATTCAAGCCCAAGTGTTTTTATGAGTGGGCTGTAATGCGCCCTGGGCGGTTTTACAGCTTAATGATGCTGGTACTCCCTTTACTGACTGGGGAAGCATGGAAAGGCTGAGCTAGCCCTGAGCAGGCAGGATGGAACTCAGGTCGAAGGGCAGAGTCTTGACTGCAATACTTCAGTTTAACCATTGCTCCAGGAGGCAGCCTTGGGTCTTTTCCCCCCCTCCCAAAGAGGAAGGGTAAAACAAAACATTTTAAATAAAAACTAATAGCAACGCGCCATAAAATAAACCACAGAGCCATTCTTGCTGGGATAATCCCTCCCTCCCTCTCTCTCCAACCCCCCCCCACACCTCCTCCTCCTCCACGGGGTAGGTAGGGGCATCAAGGGAGCCGGGTGACAGACGGTCTCCCCCCCCCCACCCCCCGACGGAAGGCGCTCCGTCGGCTTTGACCCCGGGGAGGCCGCCTCTGCGTCCGCCCTCTCTCTCTTCCTCTCTCACGGTGCGTAAATCTTCCCTCCTGCGCCGCCAGGCACGGCCCAATGATTGATGTCGTGGAGAAATTATTCTCCTATTAAAAAGAAAAGAAAAATCTTGCCTCTTTTTAAGGGATCTATCTCGGCTCTCAGAAGAAGTCCGGGAGATGCGGGGAAGGGGAAGAGAGAAAGAAAGATTGAAGCAGGGACCGAGAGCTGTCCACGGGAGCCACTGGGTTGAGGCGGGGAGGGCGAGCAAGCGGGCCAGCGCTGGCCAGCAGCAGCGGCGGTCCTTCCCGGCGCGTCTGGCCAGGCAGCCGTCCGGCTCCCCCCATCATCCCATCCCATCCCATCATCAACCCAGCCAGACAGCCCCCCCCCCCCCCCACGGGCTCCTCCTCCGCTCCTCGGCCGGACGGAATCGGGACAGAAGTTCAATATTACCTCCGGCTGAGCCGCCGGATAATAAGGGCGCGCAGACAGCCGAGGCCGGGCTCATTAGCCATTCCCGCTGCCCAATTAGGCTGGGAGCTAATTGCTCATTAACGAGGCCATACCTGCTGAAGCAGCTGGGCCCTCTCGAGCGGGTTGCAGCCAGAGACCGAGGGGGTTTTTTGGGGGGGGGGGCTTGGGGGTTGTGTTGGAGACGAGGCCAAAGAGCGGCGAGTCTCAACTGCTCCTGCTGCTGCTGCTAAGAATTAGAGAGGGGAGGGAGAGAAACGCAGCCGCCGCCGCCGCCGCCGCCACTACCGCCCCCCACCCCCCTTGAGGCCGCCGGTTCGATTCCCGGCTCCCTCTCCACGCCTGAGCGGCGCTCATCAATTAGCCCCGAGCGGCCGTGACTCTCTCTGCGGGAGGTTTGCTCCACCGCCTCCACCCCCGCCAGGCTGCTGGCGGCGGTCCTGATCATCCCTCTCCACCCCGCCCGTCATCATCATCACCACCCCGCAGGCAATGAAGCAGCGAGCGGCTGAGAGAGAGAGAGCGGGGAGGCGATGGAGGGCGCCCAGGAGGCTTTTTCGCGCGCCATCGACCCGCGGCAGCAGGACGAGAGACGAGGCTTGGCAGGAGGGAAATTGGGAGCGGGGGGGGGAGGCAGGCGGCTGGTGGGGGAGGATCCCGGGAGGGAAGGAAGGAGCAAGTGGCGCTTCCTGCGAGGGAAAGAAGCCGCCAGCCACTTCAAGTAGTCTTGGGGCAGTTTACAGTTTAATAATAATATGCAGGCTATACATTGCTCCCCCCCCCCAGCAAGCTAGGTACTCATTTTACCAACCTCGGAAGGATGGAAGACTCAGTCAACCATGAGCCTGCTCCCTGGGATTGAACCCCCAGGTTGTGAGCACCGTTTTACCTGCAGGACAGGCATTGAACCAGGGCACCACGAGGCTCCTAAAACAGGGCTCCCCTGTGCCATGTTTATTTCTTCCTAGAAAGCCTTGAGGTCAATACAACGCCTCTGCTAGACCCACCACGTTCTTGATGTTCTTAAATAAAAAGGACCAGGCTTCGCCCAGAGATTCTCTTGTGTCTTTGTTCCTTTCCAACTCCCACCTCTTGCTTCCCCAAGCTTGCTTTGCCACTGGGCGGTAGCTTTTCTGCAGCTGCCTTGGTAGGGGCAAAGCCCTGTTGAAACACATCTCATCCTGGTGAGCTTTATTATTGTGTCAACGGGAGGTTATGCTTTGCTGCAGGCACAGTTAAGCCTGCCAAAGGCCAAGAGGTGTCCCAGGGCCCGCTCCCTCCCTCCCTTGTCACCGCTGCTGCGTCACTTTTTTCCCCCCTTCCCCTGCTCCCGAATAATAGAACGCCAGCCCTATTGATTGTCAGTCTGGCCCAGAGTGAAAAATCCTGGCTGGTTCACAGTCCCTGGACATGAGCCAAGGCCAGTCCCTGGAGTCACTGGTAGGGGTGTGAGGCATGGAGGGGGCAGTGGGGGTCAGGCAGAGAGAAGGGCAGTGGGAGGGAGGAGGGTCAAGCCGTAGATGTCAGGAGCGCTTTGAAAATTGAATCTCTCAAGAGCTCAGGAGGATTGCTGCTTGACCTTTGGTTAAACTCGGTGGAAGAGAAAGCAGAGAACAGTGGTGGCGAGGGGTGGGGGGAAACCCAACTCCTGACACTCCTGGCCTCAAATCCGCTGCCAGGAAGAGTGCAAAAGCTTGAGGGAGGGGGGAGGAGAGGGAAGCAGGTTGGGGCGGGAGAAAGCCCGCTGATAGTCTAAGTTAGCATCACCCAGAAATCAGGAGGTGATCAGATTCTCTGGCTTTTGCATACTTGCATGTGTTCTGTTCAAAAGCTTCCCAGAGCCTATTTTGGGAAACGTCTCTAGGCATTTATATGGTCTTGAATCATATCAGGTGGACCTCCCCTCCCGAAGCTCGTAGAGATAAATGGGTAAAGTCCGTTCAGACTCATGGCAACCCTTTCCAGAGTTTTCTAGGTAGAGAAAGGCTCAGAAGTGGTTTCCCATGCTTTTCCTTTCTTTTGGTGCAGCTTCCCCAAGGCTATCCAGGCTGGCTTTTCTCCCTAGAGAGGCTCAGTGGGGAAACGAACTGACCACCTTTGCCTCTGCAACCAAGGACCTAAAACCCTGAGCTACGGCACAGCCTAGAAGCTTTAGTGGGTTGGGGTGATGAGCAATAGAAAAAAGTGTCTCATGTTGTGAATACAACAGCACAATTATCCACTCTGAGACCTGTGGGAGACACATCACGAGAGGAGGGGAAAATTTAAGGGCAGTCATTAATGATATACGGCGATGATGGGGCTGAGTATCATTTCTGCTCCCATCCCCAAAGTTTAAGAACATAAGAACATAAGAAGAGCCATGCTGGATCAGGCTAAAGGCCCATCTAGTCCAGCTCACTGTGAGATATAGGAAGCTGGACTAGATGGGCCTTTGGCCTGATCGGACTGGTGCAGAAATGATACCCAGCCCCACCTTATCAGCCCACGGTTCTGTACGGACCTTTGCTTTGTTCGTTTTGCATCTCAATCACCTCCTGCCTGGGACATGGGGGAGATGTCCTCTCTGCTCTTTAGCCTGGCAAAGGAGGCTCTCCTCTCACCCCCTCCCTCCGTCTTATGCCTCCTGATGCTGGCTGGTTAAAAACAGCCATCTCGCCAGATGGGACCTGCGGAGCCCACCCTCCCAGGCGGAACGGGAGTGGCGTCTAATTAGGATTCAACACCTTTTATCCCCTGACAGCTGACTCGAGGTATCCAGGCAGGCTCAGAGGCACAGGCAGGAATGTGCCTCCCCCTTTCCCTCCCCTGGTCTTTCTTTCTTTGCTGTTTTTTTTAAAATAAAAATAAAAAGCCAAAAGTGGTTCTCAGCGGGGCTGTATTGCCTGAGCTCCGGCGGGGATGATGGTCCCACTTGCTAAGCCCGTCTCTCCTCTCAGGGTAGCGCGAGTGCACAAGGGAGAGAGGGTTGTTGCGAATGAGAAAAAGCGGGTTTCACTTATGGATAGAACCAGGCAGTGGAGCTTTGCTGACCTCCAGAACAGGCATTTCAGTCATAAGAACATAAGAATATAAGAAGAGCCCTGCTGGATCAGGCCAAAGGCCCATCTAGTCCAGCTTCCTGTCTCTCACAGTGGCCCCACCAGATGCGTCTGGGAGCACACGAGACTAGATCTCTGTCTCCTGATACCCCTCCCCTGCATCTGGCCCTTGAAGTACCCCAGTTTTAAGCCTGGAGATGACACATCTCCATCATGGTTTGTAACCTGTGATGGACTTTTCCTCCAGGAATCTGTCCGATCCCCTTTTGAAGGCATCCCTTTCCTTCAGCATTGCACGTGAGGGTACCACGAGCATATAAACTTCCAGTCACACTTTGATTCAGGGGTAGAAGTTACTTTTTTAAAATGACATATCCCCAGATTATGGCAACTGGGGTGAGAAAGGAAAGTTCTCCATGCTTTTCAATGGACCCACTCGATGACCTTGGGTGAGCCATTTTCTATGTTCAATATACTTTGCACTCCGCCTTCCTCCTTAATGAGGACCCAAGGCAGCTTTACAAAACTAAAAGTCAATATTTAGAGTAACCAAAATTAGTTAAGGATACAAATATGTTAACAGAATCGATCAAACGCCACACTAAAACAAGAAAAACAATAAAACCAAATCAACACCAAAACCACATTCAAAGCAACAATCTTTATAAAAAAACTCTTCTTGCTCTGTTCTTCGCCTTAACTCCTCCCAAAGCTTTACGATGTGTGTTATATACTAGCCTAGTTGTAGGCGAGGACTGAGGAAAATGAACCAGAACTAGAAACGTGTCCTGTTCTTTTCAAAGCTGAGATTCATAGGAAGCTGGGTCCAAAGGATGTTACCTCTGCCTCCCCCCCCAAAAAAACCCTTGCTTTTATAGACTCAATGGAATTGGAAGGGTCCTGTAAGGCCATCAAGTCCACGCTCAGTGCAGGACTCCCTTTCAAAAGCACCTCTGACAGATGCCCGCCCAGTTTTCCTCCTGAATGCCTCCAGCACTGGAGCACTTTCCTTCTGGAGCTTGAGGGTTCGCCCGGGCCATCAGCAAACCAGGTTCTGCTGCCCTCCTGGCTTGCCAGGTTATGGGGGAACTGGGAACAGCTATTTCTGGGGCGCGGGGGGGGGGAAGCTGCCCGTGGAGGGAGGGACGTTGCCTTGCTGATGGATCCCGGGAGGCTCTCCAGTCCCGAGGTGACGTGTCAAGGGTTAAGGTTTGGCACTGGATGCTTTGGGAGGTCCCGGGGCACATTCCCCCCCCCCATTGTCCCCAGCTGAATGTCCTACATTGTGCACTTCTTTTTCTAAGCTTCACTCTCCGGGTTCTAAAGCTCCCAAATTGCGACCTCTTCTCTTCAGCACCTTGCCCCAGGTCACCCCTGAATAGCCTCTTGCCTTAGGAAGGGGTCAGAGTGGAGAGGGGAGGGTGCTTTTATGCCCTCCCCCTCCCCACTTCCATTGACCTCTCCCTCCCTCCCCCCCTCTCTCTTTGGCCTCTTCCCTTTACACAATCTTGCCTCTCTTCTACAGATCTTCATAGGAAGTGACTCAGTGTAGAGAGTGGTGGGGTGGTGGGGGTGGCGGGGGTGGGGGGAGTTATCAAGAAATTCTCAGCCCTCTCCTGAAAGGGTCAGGAGCAACGGACAGGAAGAAGCTGGCTCTCTTGTGTATGTGTGGGTTTATTTTATTTTATTTTTTTATTTTTCTGTTTGCATTCCAAATGAGTAATTCCCTTGCAGTTCCTGGCCCTGGTTGGCTCCACGGGGCCCTCATGTGCTTCTGATTAGCTTCAAAAAACAAGCACTAGTGCTTCAGAACAAGAGGCAGGAGACCGGCCTGTGAGGATTTAAGAGGAGAAAAGAGAATGATGAATTCCTCAACAGGAGAAAGAGGGGAGAACCAGGAGAAACGCCTACGGTTTGGGGTTGACCTTAAACCTGCTGGGATTGTTGAGCGTTTTACTGGGGGAGGCCAATGGTCTCGTGCGGGACTCGTGACTGTTGAAGGGAAGCAGTTGCTCTGAGTCTATGAAAACAAAAGAAGGGGGGGATGGACATAGTAACTTAGGAAAACCAACCAGAGATATCTGTAGAAGGAAACAAATTTTACTAAGCTGTTAAAAAATAAAGTTCATAGACGTGGCTTCTGTGTGTGCCTGTCTGCTGCTCCCCTCTTAAAATCGAAGGAACAGAAACAACAGAAGTGATCTTAAACACAGCAATAAATAAATGAAAGTGTGCCAATCTGCATCTAGATCTAGAAAAGTGAAGAGGAGGCAAATCAAACCTCTGGCCCCATTCTGTCCACCAGGCCATCCTTGTTCAGATCACTTGGGGCTTTGCTTCAGGAAACAAAATTATTGGAATTACCTGAAATAGTAAATGAATATTGGGAGGACTTTGCATTTCACCGCTAAACTGATACAGCCATATAGAATAAAGGTTTAATGAAAGGGGAAAGTCTGGTAGTTTAGTTTTCTTCTGCAATATTTTTTTTTGTCACCCCAAGTCTTTTCTATCTGTTTCCTCCACTCCTGCCCTGTAAAGGAGAAGACAAAGCATATTGAAGGGCTTAAGTGTGGAGCAGAATGAAAGATGGAGGCAGGAGGCCTGGGCATTGACAGGTGGGATGCGCAGATGGGTCTGGGTTGGTGGTTTCCCGTTACTAGCATGGAAAGATACTCAACACTTTGAAGTCTGTCTTGGAATAATCTCTTCCTGCCCTAGGTACAAAAGTATAGCTGTTCCTCATGGCTAAGGGGTAAGGTCAAAGCTGCAGCTTCAGCATAGGGCTCTGTTCATTCCTTCTGTATTGTACTAGGAAGTCTAAATCAGTGGTGACAAACCTTCGGCACTCCAGATGTTTTGGA
The DNA here is from genome assembly GCA_023846285.1 of Phrynocephalus versicolor. Lineage (NCBI taxonomy): Eukaryota > Metazoa > Chordata > Lepidosauria > Squamata > Agamidae > Phrynocephalus > Phrynocephalus versicolor. The sequence goes on along the minus strand of JAHTLZ010003423.1, from coordinate 6,278,188 downwards.
CCACTATGTCACTTTCCGTTTGAGCTGGTTTCAAAGTGTCTGTCTCTGTGCGTGCGCGAGTGCCCCCCCCACACGTGCGTGCACACACACACAAGCAAACACACACACACACCACCTCAGACATGCTCAAAACACTCCCCTTGAAACCTGCTCCCCCCCCCTTTTGAACTTTCATGGCAGTGCAGACCCTGCGCACACCGAGCGGTTCCGGAGGCCCACATTGCGGGCTAAAAACACGAGCCTCCCCAGGCGGGGAAGAGAGCCAGTCGGTTCGTTGGAAAGCAAAGCGCCAACCAGATGGTCGTGCAGGAAGGCGGAACCCAGAGGGAGCTTCCCACGTGCTCTCCTTGCAACACGGACCTCAGTGGATGCAGCTTTTTTTTTTTCTGCACGCCTGCTGTGGCCAGGATGGAAGGAAGGATACTGCTGGTAGAGACAGCTTCTGCTTTTATGTCTCTCCCCCTCCTCCTTTTCCTTTTTCCCCCTAACCCACTGAGAGGAACCCTTGGGAAACTGTAATGTATTTATTCTCTCCCCCAACCCAAGAGTTTTCAATTTCTTTTTCTTTTGCAATGTTACACCAGGACTGAGGATTGCACTGAAGTATACATGTGCATGCAAACAGCTTCCCCTATTGCACTGGACGATTGTGTGTTGATATTCTGGCCCTTAACTTTGCCTGATCCACAGGATCTGTGTCCGTCTGAGGCTGGTCGAAAGGAATCAGAAGGGCTTGAAACAATGGACTCTTTGAATTGTATCTTCCATAGACTTTTGACCTTGTGTGCTGCCCCATTGGCAAGGACTGAAGTAAGACTCAGCTCTTCCTTGTGGTCTCAGTGATGCACACCTACGGGTCTTGCACCCACAAAGAGACACATTATAGTGTCCGCCAGATTTTGCTAGGAAGGAAGCTCACCCCAACACTCCCACAATGCATAAATAATGGTCTTAGAACTGCATCTCTGTCACAGAGAGGGGCATTCTAGTGTTCTCCCTTTCCTGCTGTTTTAATGAGTCTCGACCAAGAAATAATAAATTGTTTCTTCACTGTTTTGGGATGAATCTTGCCAGATATCCAATCTTGCGGCTGAAAATAAGCCTCTTGAAACAGCTTCTACCTCTATCGGTAAGAGTCCATTTCTAGTTGGCCAAGGTCTTGAAATGTCTTGAATTGACAATGGTATCAATGACCCCAGCATAGAGAACGCTGTCTAGCATTGATGGACCGACGGGAGCCCAGCACACACTTTTCTTCCACTGTCTCCAGAGACCTTGGTGGAGTTTTATCGTTATGACTGTTTTAAGCCCTCATTTCGTATCCTTCTTAAGAAATCTCAAGTCACGAGGAAATACATCCTGGGCAGGCGCGAAGAGCAAGGATTCTCAGTTGGCTTTTGCAGCATATCAAGGAAGTGGTTTGGAGAGGCCTAGCTTGGAACGCCATCCGTGCGCCAAATGACTTCGGAAGGAAATCCCCTCCCCTGGACTTGATCTTGTCAAGGATGGGTTGTGTGGATCCAGACTTGCTTTGCTTGTGTGGGAGGGTTACTGCTGGTCAGCCAAAGCCCAGCAAACAAGTATGTACATGTGCGTGAGTCCTGAATTCCCTACGTGTGCGCATATATACTTTAATTTATAACATGTGTACATAGAAGAGGATGCATTGCTCACCCTTTTTTGGGTGGAGGGAAGTTGGAAAATGTTATCAGCCCCATAACTCTTTTGGGAACTGCATGGGAGGGATTGTTTCAGTGCATAAAGACATGAAATCAAACCAACCCTGTCATCCCCACCCACCCCATGAAGAACTGCAGGTCTTGTGATGAAAGTTCTGTTCCATCTGCTGGCATCACCACGAGGCCACCAATTCCTCTCCTGCTCACTGCTTTTGAAAGTGGATGCTTTGGGTTTTTAACAAGAAAGAAAAGGACTACCCTTCACAGCTACCAAGGCTGATCTGAGGAGGTGTATGACGGGAGACAAATATGGGAGCACATGGGGTGTTGCTTGGTTGGTGGTGTGTCACCAGCACCAGTCAAAAGAGGTCCTGTAAGCTTTTGGACGTCCTTTGACCTCTTGGTATGGACATTTCTCATCTCGAACTGCAGTGGTTTAGGCCTCTGGGCCTCCTTGACAAGGGTTGAACTTGATGATCCGTAGGATCCCATTAATATTAATAATAATAATAATAATAATAATAATAATAATAATAATAATAATAATAATAATAATAATAATAATAATAAATGAATTAGTAGGAGTTTCAGAGCTTGTTACAGAGTTGCAGAGGGAGAAGGAGGCACACAGATACAGATTCCTTAATAAATAAGCAGTCTTCTGCTTTAGACTTCTAAACGATGAGAAACTTGATAAAACCAGTGATTTGATTCCAGGTCTTGCTGCACGAAGAAGCCTGAAGTATCACCTGAGGATGCTTGTTTACTGTATTTTGAATATGTTGTGCATTTAAGTGGGCCCTTTTTCTTTTAAAGTCCCAAATAAATCCGTGAAGGGAAGATTTTTAAAGGGTGGAGCATAATCAATCCCCATCAAATGGGTCCCAGGGCATTAAAAAAACACTGAAGAGCTGAGATAGTTAGCAAGAGCGAATGTACTGTCCAAACTGGCATTAGTTTGTCAAGAGACAGCCTTCTGCATAGTTTTCTTGATGTGCAGCCCTCTGCCTGGAATATGCCATCTGCAGAGGTCCATAAATCAGCCCCTAGCCCCGCTGTCTGCTGTCCGGCAAGGTCTCCATGCATCCTGGCTCTCTCTCGCATGGAACCTGTGGGACATTTCCCTGTAAACTGACGCAGACGCGGCTGCTTCCCTCCAGATGTGCTCCTTCACGGAGCCAGCAGCATCCCAAGAGATGATGGGAAGTGATGCCAGGAAAATTGCTGTCAGCTTGGGAGGTTTTGTCCCGCTTGCTTTCCTGCAACCAGTTTAGCTTCTTTCTTTCTTTCTTTCTTTCTTTCTTTCTTTCTTTCTTTCTTTCTTTCTTTCTTTCTTTCTTTCTTTCTTTCTTTC
>JAHTLZ010003423.1:6235270-6252331 GCA_023846285.1 Phrynocephalus versicolor | reverse complement strand
GTTTTCCTGGCCTTTCCCTCCTTTAAACCTGGTCAGTAATACCTCCCACCCACCTGCCTTAAAATGGAGCCAGGGAGAAATGCCTAGCAACTAAGTGGTGTGTGTGTGTGTGTGTGTGTGTGTGTTGAAGGACCTTTATGGAAGTAACAAGACTGGCAGGAAGTGTAAATAACAGAAGGATGATGGGAGAGCAAGTAGGATCACATACTTGGTATTCTGGCAAGGGTATCAACAGGAGGACGGAACTTTATTTGAACTGCGTTTTGAGCCAGGAAGGTCTCTTGATTCAAATTGCCCAAGAACTCACCAGGTGGTCTCTGAGCTTGGGCAAGAATTTTTGATGGGTTTTTTTTTGTTTGTTTGTTTCAAAAAGGGTGAGAAAACAGCTCCTGGGGTTCTCCATTCAAGACAGCTACTACTGTACTGGCCTTTCAGGGGAAGGCCAGAGGAAGGATCCTGGCACCTCTCTCTCTCTCTCTCTCTTAAAATGTTTCCAAATTCTTCTGTGTTCTGAACAACTACCGGGGAGCTGTCCTCCACCCTCCTTGCTACAATCTGGGAACAATAACCCCAACTGACCTCATAATAGCCCTTTTTGTAAGGGAGATGGGCATGGAAAGCTCCCAATATCCAGAAGACCTTTATGGACTATCCAGGCTAGACTGCTACACTGTGTCCCACCTGGATTGCCCATGGAAGACTGTCTGCTGGTAACCTTGTTGCAAAAGAGGAATGTCTGGAGGGGTTATGATTAGGAAGCCACCAACCTGCTCAGATACCCAAAGTGGTGGAGTGGACAGAGTAGATACAAAAGTGGAACAGATTATATCTTTAGGCTAGTAGAAAAATAACAAAAACATTGCTAATATTTCAGGGGTTTTGCCCCCGAGATATTTGCAACATTTTTGCTATTTTTCTAGTAGTCTAAAGGTATCACCTGTTCTACTTTTGTATTTGGTTTTTGTGATGGCTACACGGCTCCTCAACTTGTTTTGCTTCAATTGGAAATACGGAATAGATACAGAGTAGAAGCTTGCTATGGAGATTAGGGGTAGAAACTTTCCCCAACATGAAATAAACTTTAAAAAAAAACACCATTCATGCATTTGGTATTGAGAGCAGCCTGCATTCATTAGAGAAAGATGAAAGGATTTGTTCTTAAGATGATGATAGGTTAAAACAGAGAATAACAAGGGCAGGTTCAGTTCACACCAGATTACGCTCATCGCTCAGTGGTAAAACCCTGTTTGTCTTGAAATTCTCTGTAAAGTTCACATACCACACTGTGGGGGCGGATCACACTTTTGATGGTGAGTCCTTGAAACTGGAGACATCACACTGTGATGGTGAACACCCTGCTTTGTATGCGCTTCAGTATTTCCAGTAAAAATGCACAAGAGAGTGTGTTTGGGCCCGGAAGGCATTCCATGTGGCATCACCCAAGGGGGTGACTTGGGGAGATTTACAACATAAAACTTGTGAACTTTTTAAGAACTCTGTCCTGGCAAATTACATCCCTTCCAATGTTTGGACTTTTATACCTGCTTTGAAAAAGAGGGCTTGTGCTCTTGAAAGCTCAGCAACTTTTATTTTTTGTTTTTCTACTAGCAGCCTACATAGGTATCACCCACAGTCAAGTTTTGATTTTGTTAACATAAAACTCAATAAAACAATAGATACCAAAAATCTAAAAACCCATGGCCTCCTAGGAACTCCTTCGTGACCCCCCCTCCCCCTTGGGTGATGCCACAGATGCCAGGCTGGGAAACACTGGTGAGAGCTTCATTTTTAGAAACATGAAGATGAGCAGGTGATTTCTGTTGCCTGCAGTAAAGGGCATGGCTCTGCCTGCTTCTCCACGCAGAAACTCCCTGGACAGCTTGCACTGCAGGCTAGCTTGGGGTGGTGGAGAGGCTGTAGGAGAGTCAGCGCTGAGGATGGAGGTAAACACATGCCTAGACATGAATCACTTGGGCAATTGAGCTGCTGTTGAGAGCACAAGGTTTGAGGCTTATCTACAAATCTCTCCTCCTCCTCCTCCTCCTCCTCCTCCTCCGTACTTGAACTTGGAAGCAGGTGAGCTTTCACTTTCTTCCAAAGTGTGCATTTTTAAAGAAGCGTTTTTCCCCCAGAAGGAGCATTTACCACATTCACCTCCCAGGAATTCATGACAGTCTCTGTGTAGTTCTCATTCTGTTCTCCCAAAACCTCTGCGTTGGAATGAAATAGAAGCAAAGCAAAGTATTTTATAGTATTTTATTTTATTTCATTTTATGTATTTCTTTGCATGTTTTCTATTTATGCTGTTTGAATGTCCAATTGTTATTTGTTTTGGTATTGTTAACCGCCTGGAGTTCCCATGGAAGACGGGTGGTATAAAAATAAATAAATAAATAAATAAAATAATACACACACACACAAACACACACACACACACACAGAGAGAGAGAGAGAGAGAGCACCCAGGGTTAGGTGAGTCAGACTCAGCAGTGATTCAGATCTTGCTAGAAGCCAATTGCTGCTCTTATGCAGTGGTTCAAAAGGTTCAGGTGACATGTGTGTTTGCTTTCCTGGGAGGTCACCTGTATTAGGTTACATGAGGCCAGCACCCCCCCATCCCCCCCCCCAAAAAAGCCTGCAACCATGGATTTGTTTGTAAAGGAAAAACATTGAGTAGACAACCTGTGTTCCATAGGAGGCCAATGGCTTCCAGACTTTATAGAAGGCAACTCCCAGCATTGTAGCCTGTGCTAGTTTGGGTACTGGTACTTGTAGTCCAGCGACTGAATAACATACGCACCCTCCGGATCAAATCGGAAGAGAAGCCGATTGGGTCTCTCATTCTGTTTCTTAAACTGGCCAATCGCACAAATGTCACTGGGAAAACCTTGGAAAGTTGGGCATCGAAGCAATGTAACCTGTTATGTTGTCATTTGTCCCTTTAGATTTTTAATCCACAGGTAGATTGCTCCTGGACAGGGAGGCTCAGTACAACTGGAATGACTCACAGGGTTTTACAGAGGTATCTTCCTCTGTGCCATAAATTTGAACCGATGCCTTTAAATGTAATTCAGAAGCCCACGCTGTATGTTGTGGAAACGCAAGTAAAAGATGGTGTTTTTTTTGTTTGTCTTCCTTGAATGCAGTGAGACTGTCAATAAAAAGGATTTTATTCGCATACTGAAGTCTCCTGGGTTCACTCATTGTCACTGTCATGGATGTACACATGCAGGTCACCCTCCTATTTTATCATCACAACAACCCTAACCATAACCTTAACCAAGAATGACTCGTCCAGTACACAATTCACTCCATGTAACTGGCTCTTAAACCTTCCCTCTGTGGGAAAGAAGACAGCCTTCTTAGTGGTAGCTCCCTGAATCAAAAACATCCTTGCCTGGAAACATAATTGGAATGGATATTTTTAGCGTTAGGTCTCTCACGACTCCCCCCCCCCCGCCCATTTGCCTAGTGAATTTGTATTAGTTTTATTGCTTCCTGGCTGCCTTACAGTTTTACGGCTTTGCTGCCTGTCATTTTATTGTCCTATGAAGGATGATGTGATACATATATTGTGTTGATTTTATTATATTGTGATTTTATTATGGTATGTTGCCCTGGAATCCATCAGAATCAAGGGCACTTTAGAAGCCCTTAAAAATAACTAAGCAGATAAGGACAAACTGGATTGTCCACTAGCAGAACTTTTATCTTAGTTGTAGATCTCATTTGTACCTTTTCAATTATTATAGAGAAATTAGGCTAGTATGGAGGTGGGAGGCTTCTCTCAATTTCACTCTTAAAAAACAAACCAGAAATTGAGCTTTACTGGAAGAAATGACATAAAAAGCAGAACAACTCTTTTCCTACTTCTCCTCTATGTACCTTTTGAAAAATATAATTTCTTGAATCAACCCATCCCCTTTGGGGCTTGGGTGGGTGGCAGTGGTAGTGGTTAGGGACAGGTTTATAATGAAGCACGGACCAAATGTGTGGTTGATCCTTCCCCTCTGTGTCAAGGACGGCAAGGCAGACAGAACTGCGGCAATCTTTTTTTGCAGACCTTTGTTGCTGGGCCCCTGTTATTTGGGGTTGTAAAAAAAAAAAGCTGCATTTGGAGCCTGGCCTTAATCCAGGTTGTTGATGCGCGCCCTCCCTCCCTCCCTCCCCCCCTCTCTCTGCTGCGGGGATGGCAAATGACTCACGTAGGAGGAGGCGGCGGCGTTGGGGCGGCCTTGCTAATTGAAATGTGCCACCGCTGGCTTCCTCATCACTGTTTCTGCTCGGCATCCCCAGTGGCTCCAGCTGAAGCTGCCATGGCAGAGAAAGCAGATGGCGCGCCAGGGTGGTAGGTTCAAGGGAGGCCTGTAGCTAAGAGGAAAGTGTGGGGCACAGAGGTGACGACACCAAGCCCCCCCTCCTCCCTCCTGTATGCTGGGGTGCAGTGGAGCAAGGTTCAGGGAATAAATATGGATGGCTTCCCCAGTTCAGACCCAGAACCATTTACCTCGACAGGTGGTGAGGGCTCCAACCCTGGAGGCATTCCAGAGAAACCTGGACAACCACCTGGCAGATATCCTTTGATTGTATTCCTGCATGGACCTCACTCTTCTAGGATTCTAGGGTTCTAAACACCTCTCAGGCCAGGTTGGACAGCAAGGACTTGGCAGTTGCTGCTACCCAAATAAATATTCCAGGGCTAGATCCCTGCTGCAGCCTTCAGGGGATTAAATGGCCATTAGTCATTTAACCCCCTTGGAGCATAGTTGGGAGATGCAATCATTTGACGCCTGTCAGGAGGCTGGACAGCAGTTGCTACCCCCACCCCATCCCCACCCCGTTCTACAGGGGTGATTTGTAGCTGAGTAGCAATGCATCTTTTGAGGAGACGATGGTTGTGCAGGTGCGCAGTGAGCAGGCTGGCCTGGCGGGGCGGGGGGGGGGAGTGCTGGATTGTGATGAGGATTGAGGAATTATCAGGAGTGGATCTTCAGAGGAGTGTTTATTTTAACCCATCTGCTTCTCCGCCCCCCCATCACCACTTCCCCCTTTGGCTCTCTGCCATCTTATTTTAACGAAAAGCAAGGGCCCTGGCAGGTGCTGGTGGCAGACAGAGAACTCCCATGGGAGACTTTAACAAGAGAGAAGGGTGGCGCAGCGAAGAAGGTGGCAGACTTTATGGTGGATGCTAAGAAGACCGGTAACGTCTCCGTAAATGCTTTAGGTCAGAGTCTGGCCAACGCTCATATTTCTGGGAGACTTTGAGGATATGCCCATGGGCAAAGACAGGAAATACTCTCCTGCCACTACTTCTCTCTCTCTCTCTCTCTCTCTCTCTCTCTCATTGCCCACCTGTGCCAAATTACTGTGGGTTTCTCTTCCTTGCCTCTGCTTTGGCTTCCAGAAAATGTCCTGGCTGTCCCTTTAATAATTAATTAAACTTTGATACCGACCCATCTAGCAAAATCACTGCTTTGGATAATTTCAAGTCCCTAACTGGCTTTTGGGGATGAGTGCAGCAGAGGACAGACCACAACAGAGAGAGACAGAGAGCGCCTGGGTAATTACTCGAGTTTTGGCCACTGGGAGCTTGGCCAGGTTTCTCTTGGACTGTGGCCAAATGGTACTTCTTCTTCACCATCCAGAATGTCTCCCCTAATTGCATTGCCCCCCCCCAACACATCATGTTCTGCCTGTTGCTTCCAGATCCTCCAGAGATGGTTGTACACAGGATTAAAAACACACACACACACACACATCCCAGTTGCCTTCATGGCCACCTCTTCCTCGCCCTAGATTTTCCATTCACACACACACACACACACACACACACACACACACACACACACACACACACACACACACACACACACACACACAGACCTCTTCCTGTAGCTGATTTTTTGAAGCTGGCAGTTGCTGCCTAAACTTTCTCTTTCTCCCCCACCCTCAACCTCCTTCACCATCAGCCTGATCTTGCTTATCACCCAGCAGGATGTCCCTAAAATATAATTCCTCCTTGGGAAGTAAAACTTGGGCTCCTGTGTGCATGCTGCTGTTTGGGGGCCTGGTTCTCCTCAGAAACTCCAGCCAGGGTTTCCACCAGTTGTGCATAAGGTGTGTAAGGACAGGCAAAATCGTGTACACACTTCTTGGCGAGGGGTTGGGGCATCCGCTTTTTTTTTTTTTGGAGGGGGGGGTCCTCCCCCAGCCTTGTGTTCAGCTGCCCTCAATTGCAGATGGAAATTAAGCATTTCCCCCAGTTTTGGGGTGGGTGGGGTGGGATGGGGAAATGCATTCATAATTTGTATATGATTGCTCATTACTATAATCCGCCTTGGGTCCTTTTCCAAGGAGAAAGGTGGGGTAAAATTACTCTAAAATAAATAATTTGGACCCAACAAGCCTACCATGGCATGGTCACTACGTCCAAATGACCTGACCATGTGACATCCCACCCCCTTAAAAATATAACAAAGCAAAAAACCCAGTCCCCCTGGTGAGCTCTTGAGGTGTCTGAGGCATCTTTCACCTCCCAAAATGGGCAGAGATCAAGTCCCAACACAGGAGATGGTGCCTGGTGGAGGTCGCCCTTGAATTAGAAAGGTGGGTGACTCAGAGCCTTCCTCTGTGTGGTAGAATCAAACATATCAGAGGGCTGCTGAGTCATCAGTCTTGCATTGAGGGCTCCCTTTCCAGTTTCTCCCTTTGGTCCTGCCTCTCCCTCTACCCCCCACCACCACCAATTCCCCGTAACACACACATATACACACAGACATACACACATGCCTGCTGAGCAAAACCATTTGCAGTGGCTGCAACCTGAGCTTCTTCCAGGGGATATTGCACCATGAAAGAGTCTTTTGTAAGCAAGGAGGGGGCAAAATGCTCCTGGTGCCCCTTGTCTTTTTTCTCCCGGTCTTCATCATCCATCTCTGCAAATCTCTTTCTATTTGTCTAGGTTTGTCTAGGTCAGAAATGGTGTGTGTGTGTGTGTGTTTAAAATATTTTTGTAATGTGAATTATATATTTTTAAAGACAACACTTACCGGAATCCTCATTTGTCATCAAGCTACCCTTGTAGGTGCCAGGGGGGAACGGTGCCAAAACAGCATCATGCAAGACATGACAGAGGACGTATGGTACCCTTGCAAGGCGTTTACGGGCCAAAGCAAAGAGTCTGCAGCCATGGTTACTTGAGGTTGTGTGCAGAAACCGGAGAATTTACTTCTGGGACCACAGTTCCCATAATTGGTAGGGAAGCTTGCCCATTTGGGATTTTTTTTTTTTTTTGGCTGTTTGACAGTTCCTTTGGGTGGAACTCCTGGAAGTCCCTATCAGGTAGGAAGGAGGATTTTGTCTGGGAGTGGTGTTGGAGTTTTGTTTGCAAAGTTGCTTGATGTCCATACTTTGAGTGACTGGGGTGGACTTTTCTCAGCTTAAGTGATTATATATCTGTCCAGTACTAACCAATTGTTCCTTCCAGCCTTTGATTTTACAAAGAACCCTGCCTCTCGGCTGAATGCTCTTTTCCTCTCTCTTTCCTGGGCTGGTGGCAGCTGCTCGTTGCTGTTGATCTGTTCGGTTGGTTGCTATGTATGTGTGTAGCAAAGAAAGCAACGTACACAAGTCTGTAATTTTATGTACTTGTAATGTCCCCCCCCCCTTGCAAATGTCAGAGACCTTATGTGGCACTTCATGAGAAGGGGGTGAACTATCTGAGGAACTTGTAGCTATTCTCCTTGGCGGACCTCTGTATTTCTGAGGCATAGCAAAGGGATTTCCCCTCGAAATTTCAAAGTCTGCAACCCCTTTCACCTTTTAAGAGCCAGAGCCACCTTTGAGAACTCTGGGACTTCTTTCTTTTATTGCCACTTGTGGATGGGTTGGATATCTCATAAAGGCAGGGCCTTATTAAGCATAGGAGGGCTCTGTTTGCACAATACTCAGGCCTCCATTTGCCTTCTTGCTTATATGTTTGTAAAGCAGTATTTCCCCTGATACTTTGGACTTCATTTCCCAGAAGCCACACCTGTCCTGAGGGCAAGCAGGTGGAGTTTTGGTAGTTGTCGTCCAACGTCATCTACTGAGCCAAGCACTGCGAATGCAGGCAGTGCTTTCTGTTTCCATCAAAGTATGTTTCTTTTTAACTTTTCAGAACTCTTGGGAGTTCTGGGATGCTTACCAGCAACTGCCTTTCCCTTGTTCCTGGCTTTGGACGAATTTCCACATGCAACATCAAGGGGACTCCAGCTAAGATCAAGCTAAGATTAAGCCCAGTGGTTATTAACTTTGGCTTTCCAGATGTCATTGGGCTAAAACTCCCAAGAAGCCTTTGCTGCCAGCTGTGCTGGCAAGGATTTCTGGGAGCTGTGGTCCAAGCACATCTGGGGAGCCAAGGGTTGGGAAGCTCTGCTCTATCCCTTCACCGCTGGGGGGTCTAACTAGGTTTCCTCTGTCCATCCTTGCTTGATGCTGCAGCGATGGAGCACCGCAGGTACCCAACTCTTGTGTGCCAAGGTTTGTCATCTGTCCCGATGCAATCCTCCCCATTTAGCTCTCTTTCTCTCAGGGTGGTTTAAGAACCTAAGAAGAGCCCTGCTGGATCAGGCCAAAGGCCCATCTAGTCCAGCTTCCTGTATCTCACAGGGGCCCCACCAGATGCCTCTGGGAGCGCACGAGACTAGATCTCTGTCTCCTGATACCACTCCCCTGCATCTGGCCCTTGAAGTACCCTGGTTTTAAGCCTGGAGATGACACGTCTCCATCATGGGTTGTCACCTGTGATGGACTTTTCCTCCAGGAAACACCTGCCTTACGGAGAAACACCTGCCACCGTCCTGCTTGTATTCCAGATGGATTTCTCATCAGAACTCGGGAAAGGTGGCAGGAGAGGGCTGTTTTGTGCCACAGGCCCACATGTGTCAACCATCAACGTGTTTGTTAGGAGTGGAACCAGGAGTATATAGGGTGCAAAGATACCTGTCTGTTACCTGCAGGCTGCACACCAACGACACACAGCTAATACTCTAGTTGCCGGGACTATGGGGAAGCCTACATCGTGTGTGTGTGAGACGGTGGCATAATTAAAGGCAGAATAACCCGCTCAGATGGTTTCTCCGCTCCTGCAGCATGAAATAAGAGCAAGTCTGGGGCCTGGCTGCTGGTGATTCAGCCGTGGCAGCATGAAAAATGGGGAGGAGAGTGATAAGAAACTAATAATTTATGTTCCAAGCACAGCCTCACACCAGCGCGGAGGGAAAATTTGTGCCAATAACTCCTACTAACTCAGAAAGGCACAGCAATCTTTTATTGCACAAATTATTAACGACCAGAAAATAAATGACTCTGTAATCAGATCGGTGCTGCCGGCACTTTGAGTTTCTTCCTGTATTTGTATAAATTCTGAACACCGCCCCACCCTGGGAGCTCTAGGCAAAGAAGGGGGGGAGGAAGAGGGGAGGGGGGAACTTTTACTGGCCGGCAGCCCTTCCTGACAACACAGCAGATTAAACAAGGAGAGAGCAGGCACATCCTGGTTATCTCTTTTGCTTGTCAGGGGTGTGTTTGCTCAATAAACAACACTGTGGCCCAGTTTCTGCCATACAGGAGGTAGGGCTATGCAAGGGAACCTGGATTACAGAGCAGGCTCTGTTTTGTCAGCAAAGCAAGATTCTCCTGGTAAAGTCAACAGCTTTCTGCTGGGTTGGCCTCCTTCCACCTTCACAACCGCCCGGTTTCCATGGTCTCTGGCTGCGGGAGCCAAAGGTTGAGAGTTTAAATCCCCCCTCCCCCTGCCTCCTGGGAGAGAAGCCAGCCTGTGTGACCTTGGGTAACCTGTACAGTCCCAGGACAGCCTCAGAAGAAAAGAATAAAGTTCAGAGTATTCCCTACCTGGAAAACCCAAGGTCGGTAACCATTGGTTACCATGTTATTTTATATGAATCTATGGGTCCACATAGACTTTGTGTTTATGACTACTTATAACCGTGTTGCTTTAATGTGATGTTGTCTACTAATGCTGTAAGATGTCCCTCAATTCCTTTTTCTCAAATACTTGAACATGTCTTAATTGTACTGGGCTGTGTGTTATCCCTCATTACTGTAAGCCGCCTTTTCCAAGGAGAAAGGCGGGGTAAAAATACCATAAAATAAATAAATACATAAATAAATAAATAAATAGGCATGTCCAAACTTTGGCCTTCCAGATGTTTTGGACCACAGCTCCCACAGTCCTTTGCCATTGGAAATACAGGCTTGGAATTCTGGGAGTTGTGGTCCAAAACATCAGGAGGGCTGAAGTTTGGACAAGACCGCATGTTGCTTAAAACACTCTCCGGGTAGTTTACATTTAAGTATGCAGGCTACACATTCCCCCCCACCCCTCTGCAGTAAGTTGGGTACTCCATTAGAGTAAAAAGCTTGATCTTAGCTCAGTGGTTCTCAACCTGTAGGTCCCCAGATGTTCCTGGACTGCAACTCCCAAAAGTCTTCATCACTAGCTGAGCTGGCCAGGATTTCTGGGAGTTGCAGTCCAGGAATGTATGGGGACCCACAGGTTGAGAACCTGAGCTGCAGTCCCCCTTGAAAGGTGGAAAGGTTTGCTGTTTTCCCCAACTAACTGCATTTCTGTTAGCAGTGCTTTAATAATTCCCAGGACTGTTTCAAAGACAAACTTGAAAGCCACGGAAAAGCTTCTGGTGATTAGAGAACGTTTTATGGGACCAAGCTCCATCAACAAGAGTTCAAAAGCTTTTGAACTTCACGTGGTATCGAAAAGTTAGATGGTATCAAAAAAAAATCATTGGATCGATTACATGTCTTCCATGTCTAAGCTTGGCAGTGCTAAATTCTAGATTAGAATTCCTGTAAAGTTAAAGGAAAATGTTCCCCCCACACATGCGTGCTAGTTGTGTCCAACTCTAGGGGTGGTGCTCCTCTCCGTTTCCAAGCCAAAGAGCCAATGCTATGCAAGTCCGTGGCCATGTAGCCGGCATGGCTGAACACATTTCGGCACACGGAAACACTGTTTACCTTCCCGCTTTCTACAGCAGGACCTATTTATCTACTTGCATTTATATGCTGTTGAACTGCTAGGTTGGCAGGAGCTGGGGTGATCAGTGGGAGCTCACTCCACTGCATGGCACCTGTAGAATTCCAGACCCAGCAACAAAAAGCAACTTTTCCAAATGCAGACAAGTACAATGGCCCATTCTATATGTTTCTAGTTCATCCTTTATTTTTAAAGAGGGCCATGTCTATCATTTTTGCCATTTAGGGGGAAAGAACCAAGTGTTAAGCTTGAGCAGGAATACATCATTGGAAATGGTCTACAATGCTTAACTGTGCACAGGCTGCACCCAGAGATGCCAGCACTACAGCCCACCCTTGGCTGGGGAATTTAGGAAGGTGTCATACAGACAAGTAAAGTTTCCAAGCTCCGATGGATGTGCAGAGGCAGCAATCTGACCTCTTGCTACTCTTAGAAGCAGGAAAGTACAGTCAGTGAATTGGGAAACTGAATTTGCTCACTGCAAAGATGGCGGTTGCAAATTCTTTTCAGACACTGATATCGTAACCTGGTTTCCTTAGCTGTCATTTAGTTACTCTTCCATTTTCTCAAACATGGTTAAACCTAGCCATGATTAGACAGTATAGAAACCATCATGGACAGGAGAATTATCTGAGCATTACCGTTCCATGACACTGAATACAAGCACCGTGCTGCCATATTTTATTAAGTTACGGTAATATTTCTGGTTTATTTAAATCAACTCCCTTTGTAGGGAAAAGCTTTTTCTCTCTATGCCTCTAAATTTTTTTCCACGGACACAACATTTCTTTGGGGGTTCTGGTGGCAGCCATGATGCCCTTATTATCTTTCCCCCCCATCAGAACAGCAGAGGAGTGTAAGAGATGCTTTGGCTTGACCACAAACAGGTTTTAACAATTTAAAGGGAAAAATCTGTCTTGCTTCTCGTCCCACCTCTCTTTTCAACTCACATGAGACCGTTCATCGTTAATTCAGGCCATTTATTATGGCTGCTGTTATCTCCTTGATGGCTCCTTCCGAAATTATGGGGTGGAAGGGCGGATAGCCCTTTTAATGGCAAGGGGGCGGGGTGTTTGTGAAATAGACTACAAGGCTGGAGTAATGAATTATATTCTCGAGAACTGTAAGTGTTTTTATTAAGGCTGACCAGGGTTTGATCCCCCACCTTTGGTTTTTCTCCTTCTTTTCAGACAGAATGCCCAATCACTATAGAACTGCTCAAATTGCCTTCCCGGTCTCTCATGAACATACTTTTAATCTCGTTGACCCGTCGTTACACCACGATGGCATAAATTCAGATTTGGAGGTCTTATGTTCCGTCATAAATTGGGCTGGCAGTCTTCCGATCAACAGAATAAAACTGTCTCCGTCGAGGTGGGTTTTTTATTTGCCGGAGCTGCTCCCGGAGATGAAGCGTAGGTAGCGTCAGCTTTTCTTAATAAACTATCATTAAAGGGAAAAGAAAGAAGGGAAGATGGAAAATGTTGAGAGGAACCCAGGTGTGAAGCTTGTAAGAAGGAGAAGGAGATGCTTAAATAACATTAATAGCAAACATAAACGTAGAGAATGCGGGAAATTCTGAATTAAAGCTGGCGCAGTGGTGGCGGGAACAGTGGCACCTACTTTGATCACTGAAGAAATTATGGGATGTGGAATACAAAACTTGAAGCCCTTCTCAGAGTCGAATGGTGGGTGGTGGTGGAAGAGGAGGAGAAGGAGCCCGTAAAGCCCCACCATTCAGGCACTATCTCTCCAGTTTTAATCATAGCATTTTCCATTTAATTAGGGAAGGGAGGCATGCTTTGCATATTAATCTGAAGCCAAGCTTTTCCCCTGCCTGTGCATTGGAGAGGGGACTTTTCCAAGCAGCTGGGGGGAGGCCTGCCTTGCTGCTCCTCTGATCTTCCTGCTCCAACACGCCAGAGGGTGGCAACCTGTGGTTCGCCAGATGAAACTGGATGGCCCCTTCCAGCAGACCCATCTAGATCTAATATTGCCAGTCTTGGACCATGAATATAGCAATACCAAGGGAACGTCTGCTCCTACCTTACAGTCTGAAACGGGGATGAGCTCAGGCATGGGGCTGGCCTAGGCACACCAGGCATGGATGGACATACCTTGGACTGGGCTTTTGGCCCACAGGTCAAGGCTGATGGATGGCCCTAGCTTACTATGGGATGGCCCTAGCTACACCTGCTGCCCTCCCCCAGCCTCACATGCCTCCCCAAGTTAAGGAGGTCCCCTCCTTTCCGCCCCTTGTTCTCGCCACCACCTTTTCCAACCCAGAGCGATTCTAATTCTAGAGGTTTGCCAAACCCGTTCTGCTCAGCTCTGTTTTTGAAAAGGCGCAGGGGGGCGGGGCGGAGCGAATTGTAAAACCACAAGAGAGGAGGCGAGAGTCGGTTCCTGGGCATGCAAAGAAGCGTCTTGAGCGTGGGTGCAGGATTCCCCTCTTCCAAGAAAGCAGCTCATGTTCCTCTCTCTCTCTCTCTCTCTCTCTGCGCCGAGGGCGGCTGGCATGATAAAAGGAAAGCGCCAAACCGAGCATATTATGAGCTGTCTCTTGCCACATGGCAGATTGCTGGCAGACCCTTCATCCTTGCACTTGACAGCTCCAGATTCTCTCTTGCTCTCCCTCGCTCACTCTTTTTAAAGAAAGGCCATGGAACAAAGGAGATAAAAACTGGAACCCGGTTCCTTTTAACACTTGGTGGGTTTATTGCTTTAGAAATGGTAGAAGCCACCGCGGGCCGCCGTGTTTAATAAATCCTGGGATTTAGAGGAGGGAAATGCATCAACCCAACCTACCTTCCCCGTCTCCCCCTTGCTGTCTGCTTGTTAAAACTGGTTAAAACCACCAAATGCCACTGGCTTTTTCCAGCCAGTTGCTCATTTTCTGTCAGTCACAATGCTTTTTTTTTTTTTTTAAATGTCATTGTCTCGGAGTGTGTGTGGTGGGAAGTGGTGAGGTGGGGGGGGATCGTAATGGAGAGCAGGGATGCATGCTCTCAAAATAAGGAAAATTAGAAGTTCTCTCCTGCTCCAACTCGGCTGCACTAAAAGATTAGATTCTGCAACTGGAATAAATTATGCAAATACATATAACTTCTGTTATTTTTGCATACTTTGTTATTCAAGTTTTGAGCAATGTGCACGAGGCATAAAAAGGGAAGGTTGCTAAAGAAATAAAACTATTCAAGCCCCAGAAGGCTTTGGTGGTGTTAAAACATCTCAAAATGTTAAAACATTGCTGGCATTCTTTCCTTTGGGGCATTAAAAGGACCAAGAAAGATGGCTTCCCCAGAAAATGAAACCCAATGGGAGATGTGGGTTCTGCCGCCGGCAACACTGCTGCGTTAGGAAGGGACTGCTTGTTGTTTTTACAGGCCGCAGCATATAGGCTCAGTTGGATAGCCAGATAGGGAGGCTAGCTTGCCGCTTCTAAGGTGCATCCACCCAATCCCTTGGTTTTAGGTCTTCCCATCTGCAGAGACAAAGTTTGGGAGTTCGATTCCCCCACTGGGCCTCCTTGGGAGAGGCTGGACCACAAGGATCCATAGGGTCCCTCCCAGTTCTGCAATTCCAGGATGATGATGATAATGATTGATGATGATGATGATGATGAAGAAGAAGAAGAAGAAGAAGAAGAAGAAGAAGAAGAAGAAGAAGAACAACAACAACAACAACAACAACAACAACAACAACTCAGCTGGTATAAAGAATAGGATCCATGCCTCTGAAAAGACCGGGGTGGGGCAATCACACTTCTTCCCAAGGATTGCCCCAAACCGGCCTAGTTGCAGCTTCCTTGCTTCCAGCCGTGTGATGTGAATCAAAAATCTAATGTGGTGCTATATAAAATGTCCTCTTCTCCTCCGCACCCAATGGGCTGGTGTTTCTTGTTGGGGGTTCTTCGGCCTTGCCATTGAGCTCAGGGTCTGTGGCTCCCCTGCTCGAGCCACCCAGAGAGCGATCTAGCCAGAAGCCACCTTTCCCACAGCGTTCCTGCTCCTTACTCCCTCTAAACCTGGGCCTAAACAACGTGGTTCTTCCCCTTGTTGATGGCTTTGGTCACGTACAAGGCCTGCCCTTTGGGCAATCTCTGACACTCTTTGGAAACACACCCAGGCCTGTGATCCCAATGAGAGCAAGTATGGAACCCTACAGGATGTTGAAAGGATTTGGCTTATAATACAGAGGGAAAGGAGGTGGGGGGGAAACAGGCAACTGGTTATTCAGGTATTACAAAATAAGGAGGAGGAGGAGAGATCACTGCTCCCTGACTCTGGAACTCCCTCCCACTGGACGCCAGGCTGGCCCCGTCTTTGTTGTCTTTGGAAAGCAGGTGAAGGGCTTTCTCTTCCAGCAGGTTTTCCCTTAATGACTGTTTGAGAGGGAGTTTTAAAATAAACAAGAGTGTTTTTAAATGTCCTTTAGTATTGGTTTTATTGAAGCCATAGAAGGAAATGCCCTGCAAAACGACATATATATTTGTTTTGCTCTTGTTTCTATAATTGTATAATTCCTGTTTTTTAGCTTTTAAATACTGTCTTTGTAAGGGACCGTGGGTCCTTTTTGAGGAGAAAGGTGGTTTGAAAATGTTTTATGTAAATAAATGAATGACTTATTTTCTTTAAGTAAGGAAGCCTGCATCGGTGGAGATCCAAGATTCTGTTTTTGCTTCCTGTGCAGAGCTTGGTCAACTTCCAGTATTCCCAGCATGGCCAGTGCCTGTGGAGTGGAGGATTCTGGATGCTGAGGGGTGGGGTGGGGTGGGGTGGAGAATCTCTAGGGAGTGGCCCAGAAAAGGAGTTTACTCCCCTCCCCCAAGCCCTGGGCCACCACCAGCCAAAGGGGACCTCTGCCGAGGACAGGAAGGTAAGATCCAGGACTCTCCCCTTCTCTGTTTCTTCTGTTCAAAGGCATCCCAACGGGCCTGGGGGATGCGCCTGGCAGCTTCTTCAACCTCTCCTCCTTCCCTTTTGTTTACCCAGGATGAAACAAGTCCGCGTCTGCTGGACGGTAGGTCAAGGTGTGCGGATGTAGGGCAGGTGCCCGGAGCCCCTGCGCTCCTCCTCCTTCCAACCAGCTCTGGTTCATGGCTGCACAGAAACCTCCTACACGCACACGTCCACACACCCTTGACAGCTGGTTTGGATCTGGCTCGGCAGTCGTTCGGAGCAGGCCGGGTGGCCGGCGCGGCGCCCTCCCAGGTCGAGAGGCGCGCTGCCTACCGGCATTGGCAAGCGAGCCCGGCCAGCCGGTGCGCCAAGGCCTCCAACTCCGGGCGCGCTCCGGGCGGCTTCGCCCGGCGGGACCACAAGAATGGAGCCGCCTCCCGCCTCCACCAGCCCAGCCAGCCGAGGCGCCCCGGGCGGCTCGGTTGCGCGCCTCCTTCCTTCTTTCCTTCCTTCCTCCTTCCCTCCCTTCCTCCGTCTGGCCCGGACAGGCTCCTGCCTGGCGCTCGGGGGCGGGAAGCCTGGAGGAGTTTCCAACTGCCGGAGCCGCCGCCGCCGCTCGTCTGCACCGCCTTCGGGGCTCCTCCGCGCCTCTCGCCCGGGTTATTTATTACCTCTCTCCGGCGGCGCTGCTGCGGCGGCTCCGGATCGGCTGCCAAAGCAGGCAGCGGGAACCCGGCGCAAGGGGGACCCTGAGCCACGACGCCTGGGCTGCAGCTTCCAATATATTCTACTCCTCCTGCGAAGGGAAAGTTCTCGCGTGAGGTTGCTGAGTCCAGAACAGCGGGGCGGCTCTTGCCTTGTTTTTAGTTGGGGCGGGGGGGGGGACTAACAGGCCGGAATTCAACAGGTGACGGTTACACGCGGGGTGATTCAACAGGGGAAGATCACCAGGCAGAAGGAGAGGCAGAATTTTGGTTTTCTTTCCACCTTAGAATAAATGGCATGGGCAGGACTGGTCCGTGCTTCCGTGGGCATCATCATCATCATCATCATCATCATCATCATCATCATCATCATCATCATCATCATCATCATCATCATCATCAT
>JAHTLZ010003423.1:6205075-6222127 GCA_023846285.1 Phrynocephalus versicolor | reverse complement strand
GTGTGTGTGTGTGTGTGTGTGTGTGTGTGTGTGTGTGTGTGTGTAAAGGGAGGGAATCAATAAACATTTGGCGACCGAAACCATGTCTCCGGCGGCGGCGGCGCCCTCTTCCTGGCCGCGATGTCAAGTATTAACCCAGAGGGGCAGATCTGCCGCCGCCGCCGCCGCCGCCGCCGCCGCCCTGAACTCCTCCTGGGAGCATTAAGCTTGGCTCGCCGCCTGCGGGATCCCGGCGCCCTTTGGCTGCTCTTGCCGCCGACGCGCCGCTGGGGAGCTTTGGGAGCGGGCTGCTGCTCCTCGGAGGACTCCCCACCGCCGCCGCCGCCGCCGCCGCCGCCTCCTCTCCAGCCTCCGCCGGCGCCTCCGAGGTGCTGCTCCTCCTGCTGCCGCCGCCGCCGCCTCCTCCTCCTCTTTCGCCGCCGCCGCGCTGTTCCTGCCTGCGCTCTGGCTGGTGGAGCCGCTGCGCTTGCAGGAGGCGGCGGCTGCTGCTGCTGAGGCTGCCTCCGGGCGAGCAAGTCGGAGCCCGGGCAGAGAAGCCGGTGCACGCCGCCGCCGCCGCCTCCTCCTCCTCCTCGTGGTTCTCCTCCGCCTCCCCCATCCCGCGGCCGCCGCCAGCATGCCGGCCATCAAGCGGGAGCGCCCGGACCGCGAGGAGCTGGCGCTGGCCGCCTTCAACCAGCCCATGGAGACCCTGCCGGACTACCTGGTCCCTTTGGCGGCCGCCGCCATCCCCGTGGTGACCCCGCACCCGCCGGCCTACGAGCAGCTCTTCGCCGCCGCCGCCGCCGCTGCTGCCCACCACCATCACCACCACCACCACCCCCATCATCCGCACTCGCACCCGCACGCCCACCCGCGCGCCTACCTGGACTTCCACTCGGCCCCGCCGGCCGCCCACGCGCATCCTCACCCGCACCCTCCTCCGCCTCATCCTCTCCCCGAGGACCTGATGCTGGAGCGCTTCTCCTCCATCCCGGACTTCCAGCCCTTCTTTGACAACGGCGAGCCCTGCATCGAGGTCGAGTGCGGCGAGAACAAGGCGCTGCTCTACATCAATAAGTTGTGCCAGGGCAGCAAAGGGCCCTCCATCCGCTACCGAGGCGAGTGGCTCACGCCCAACGAGTTCCAGTTTGTCAGCGGCCGGGAGACAGCCAAGGACTGGAAGAGGAGCATCCGGCACAAAGGTAATAACGCGGCGGCGGCGGCGGCGGCGGCGGTTGTGTGAGTTGCGCGGAACTTGTGTTAGTTTTGAGGCGGGCTTCTGCCCGGCCCAAGTGTGTCGGCTTTCGAGAGGCATAGGGCTCTTCGTCAGGAGAACCCGCTTGCTGGAAATAAAGAAGCGGTTTGACTCTAGGCTCGGCTCCTGCTGCCGGTTCTTTCAGGACCCGAAACTTTAAAAACTACTCAAGGGGGCTCTGGCGAAGGGGCGTGTTGGAGAGAAGGAGCGGCAATTTACCTTACTGCCTCCCAGCATGGGGTGAAAGTTCTAAGCGGCCGCGGTTGGCTTCTTTCCCTTCTGTCCTACACGTGTGTGTTTGTACGTGTGGAGCTGCTGGTGTGTCTTGCTACGGAAACACTTCGGTCGTGTTCAAGGGGCAGGTCCGGGCCAGCCAGAAGCCCTGAGCTCCGGGAAAGCGCTCATCGTCTTAGATCAGTTGGTGCTGAGCAAGTGACCGGTGTAGCTGGGAAGGTTGCGCTCTTTTCGCTCTCTTGGCATAATCCACCTCTCCCTTCCCGCGCCTTTAAATCCCGAGTGGTCTGAAAAACCAGTGTCTGCGCGCGCCCGGGTTGAATGGGGGGAGGGACGGCAGAGCACCCTTTAGCTCTCTCCCTCCCTCCCTCCCTCCCTCCCCCCCTCTCTCTCTGGAGCCTCGCTTCTCACCCTCGACCTACGGTGCTCCTTCCTTCTTTAGCTTTGGAAATTCGGCCGACCCCCTTCCTTTTAGGTAAAGCGGGCGATTTTGAAATGAAAGGGACGCACGGATGACCCAGAGGGAGAACGCCGGAAGAAATGGGGACGGGGTGGGGGTGGGGGTGTGGAGGCTGAGTGTGTGTGTGTGTTGGAACAGGCGACGGGACGGCGGGTGGGCAGGAGGGCGACGCGGCGGCGAAAGTTTGGCGCGCGGTGGGAAAAGTTGCGTCGAGAAGCAACGCGCAAACGAGCGAGCGAGCGAGCGGTGCCGCCGTGCGTCTGTTCCTTGAGACGCCGGCGAAGTGAGACGTGCGAGGAGGGTTTGAGGAGCCCGGAGGAGGTTTGGGGAGCGGGGGCGGGGAAGACGAGCGGAGGACTTGTTGGGCGGCGGCTGCGCGCAAAGAAGGGAGGGGGGGAAAGGGCTGGCGACTCCCCCTCCTTTCCTCCACTTCAAACCGGAGCCGCCGCCTGGCGCAGAGCAACAAGAAAGGGCTGCGCCTGGAATACGCCGCCGCCGCGGGGACTGACCCGGACTTGGCGCTTCCCAAGGCCGGCGGGGTAAACACTGGCGCCCGGAGGCTGGGCTGTGTCGCGGGCGGGAGGGGGTGGGCGGCGGGTTTAAGGGGCCAGGAAGGAAGGAAATGGAGCCGGGCTGCGGTCAGGGCAGGAAAGGATCGGGTTCCGGGCGAAGACCGAAGGCTCCGGGGGGGGGTCTCTTTTCGTGCGTTTCGGAGTTGGCTGCGGGTGGGTATTCTACGTGGTGCGCGCCCTGGAGAGAGGAAGGGAGGCGGCACCGCTGCGCTCCCTCGCCTGGCGACGGAGTGGTGGTTTGGCGCGGGCGCCTTGCGGAGTTGGGTCTGCACAGCTGTTGTTTATCTCCAGCTCCCCTTGTGCGTGTGCATGTGTGCGTGCGAGAAGGAGAGAGAAAACAAGGGCAGGCGCAGAAGCGTAAACGGAACCACGGCGCTCCCGCGGCGTCGCTGGGCTCCCGAGGGACCTCTTTTGCTCCACTTTCTGGAGCTCGGAGCCCGCTTTCTGCTCTGCCCGGCTCTCGGGGGTCGAAACCAGCGCTAACCAACACTTGTTGGTTACCTGTACGGAGGTTTCCTGTGCGTTGTGGACAAGCATTTTTGCCCATCCCGAAGGTGCAAATTGTACGTGGACATACGGCCCCCGAACTCGGCGGAGGTTGCCTCTGGAGTAGACGGGGCAAACGGAGCGTGAGGAGTTGTGCCTGGCGGGGGGGGGGCGATCGGAATCGCAGTCCTCTTCTCTCCTCTCGCCCCCCCACTCCTCCTCGGTCTCTTATCCGTGCGCTTTGGGTGGTTCCGGCTTCCGCGCGGATGCGCAGGATGTGAGGCTGGCGTGGATGCCCTTCTTAAGGCGAGAAGGAGGAGGAGAAGGAGGAGGAGGAGGAAGGAAAGAGGGAGCCCCGCCCGGGCGATACGAGAGAAGCTGCCGGCCGAGTCTGTGGGTGGCTCTGTGTGTTTGTCTGTCTATTGCGCGCGCGCGCAGCGGGGGGGGGGGATGTCCCTCCGAAAGCTGCTGCGATCAGAAACCGAAATGAAAGCCCGTCTGTTTGGCTGCTCGGCCCGGATCTGCCGGCGGGACTGAGCAGATGGGTGGCGGCGAAAGCTGGGCTCTCAACTGACGGCTGTTCCTCCTCCTCCTCCTCCTCCTCCTCTTCCTCCTCCTCCTCTTTTTATCCATTCGCCTATTCAGTCGCCTTCCTTCCCCAAGCTTCAGAAGCCCAAGGATGGTGCGTTGCTTGGTTGGGTGCGGGCATTCCCCCCCCCCCCCATTTTGGCACTTTTTTGAGGGGAGGGTGGGGACAGTTCACTTTCTCCCCTCTCCCCCTCCTTCCTATCCCCCCCTCTTCCTTCAGTCCCGGGCGCACGATTTGGGCATCTGAGAGAGAGGATCGCGAGGCGCGCATGCAATAGGGAGGTGCGGACTGGCGCGGGGGGGGGAGCGCGTAAACTCTGAGCGGCGGCAGCAGCCTTGACGTGTCATTATTAGCCCTGGGCTTGGGGTCGCCAAGCCGGGAGTCCGGGAAGCCATTAGGAGGTGACTGACACGTTGCCTTGTTTATTGATCGCCGGAAGGGGAGGAAGGAGGGAGGGAGGTTGCCTGGGCTGGGGAGGACTCTTTGCCGCCGCCGCGGCTGCTCCTCCGTCCTTTGGGAAGAGGCAGGCGGCGGGGAGGTGGGGAAGCTCCGCCGAAGAAGCCCGGCTGAACTTCGCCGGCTGCCCCCCCCCACCCCGCGGCTCTTATCCTGCCCCCTCCGCTGCCTCGCCGCTCCTCGGCGGGAACCGAACTGCCGCTGGTTCCCCACGGGACGGCGCAGTGGGGCGGGGGGGGGGACAGAGAGGAGGAGGAGGAAGGGCAGCCCTGGTAGGGGCGAACAACTCGGGGAAGAGTCAAGGCTGGCTGACTGGGTGGGAAGGAGCCGGTCGGCTCTGCCTCCTGTCCCCGGGACGCCTCCATGGACCCTCCAACCCTATTTTAAGGTTAGAAGGGGACTTAAAAGTCACTGCGAGCCAAGGACCTTCTAGGATGAGTGTGTACCTGTGTTGTGTTATGTGTGACTGATTCATTCTGTGCACACACCCCTCTTAACTAGGCCTAACTAAAAACCTGCTTTTCTCCCTCTCCTCTCCCCGTTTTTTTTTTCCTTCCAGGGAAAAGTTTGAAGACTCTTATGTCCAAAGGAATCTTACAGGTACATCCTCCAATCTGTGATTGCCCTGGGTGTCGAATTTCGTCTCCAGTGGTAAGAGGATTGCTGAAAAAACAAAACAAAACACCCAAATGACGCCTATCTGTTTTTCCCCTCTGTTCTAAGTAAAAACTCTCTCTTGGTTCTCTCATCTATTATATATTTATATACTCTACCCCCCCCCCCAATGTTTTTTCTTATGTGTATCACTGGGAATGTAGAGTCGCTGAGGACAAGTTTCTGGAGGATTTTGTAAACTGGGAATGGCACTAGAATGAGCATTGGAAATTGCTAAGACCGTACCCCTCCTTTCCCCTGGCCAAATGCTATGTAAAGAGACCATCCCAGCTGATACATTTGGGGGGGGGGAGAAAGCAATTAAGCAGAACCAACCCTTCTATCAGTAACCCCATTTTCATCTGCTTGCGGCCCTTCCTCCTTATGGTCATAACGTGATTGGAGTTTAACATGTTATAATGCTATGCACTGACTGTAAAATGTTGTTGCACAAAGATGGGGGGGGAAATAATCATTAGAAAGAGGAAATTCCTACATTTAAAATATTTTTTGAGGGGGGTGTTGAGAATGGGTTGCATTTCAAATATTATTATTCAGGATTCACCTGCCTTCTTCTAGCTGGACTTTGCTTGCATGTAGTTGCTTTTCTTACCTGCAGAGTGTATTTTAATGTCAGGGCAATTACAGTGAAGATTCCCTTCATGCAGCTGAAATTTCATCCTGTACTGTCATTCTAATATGTTGTTGTAGTCAAAGAGAGGTGGCGTGAAGATGCCTTACTTTGGGCTCTTGAAATCACAAGGCGGTGGCTGAAGGAGTAGGTTTAAGTTGATGATCGTGAGTCTAAAATCTTGTAGAGCAATGGATTAACTCACACAGATAGCAGAAATTTGAGCGAGTGTAGAAGTAAAACTTGGATTTCTAAGGTTTTTTTTTTTTTTTTTTAAATAGCAATGAGGCACTCAGAAAAATGTTGGGAAATGTGGGTACGGAACCAAACTGTGAATGGCATTTTGTACCTCCGTAGAGCACAGCTAAGTTCTGAAGTCACAATCATCTGAGGGGAAATCAATGAGTTGTGAAGTGTTTCCTCCGACCGCCCCCCAGGAAAAATGACAACAGGGCCTGCCTTAGTGAGGACAGGTGCATTGCATTAAAAAGTTCCTTTATATAATTTGGGGATTGGGGGGGGGATTGAGTTGATGGGGGGAGACCCCCCCCGGAAACTTGTAGCAATGGCTAAATGGAATTACTCTTGGTTCATATTAATGGTGCAGAAATGCCCCCAGAAAGGGGGAGGTGGGCAATAGAAAGACCTGGGTGTAATGGCGGAGCAACAAGAATTCCTGACGCTCAGTTGCAGCAACAGCCTTGGATGCTTTTAAGGAGAAAGACGGTGTCCTTTTAAGAAGAGACAGGTAAAAATATTTGAAATAAATAGATTTTTTAATAGACCTGCCCTAAGCTATGTTGCTGAAAAGGAAAGAGAACCTAGGCTAGTGCAAGAGAAGAGGGCCGTCTCTGTTCCAAGCTGATGCTGAAAAACAAATTCCTGAGGTTCTGCGATTGTAATCACAACGCTTTGCATCAGCCTCTGGTCGGTCGGTCAGTCTGCTGCCGGTACTACAGTACGTTGAAAACAAAAACAGATGCTGCAAGTATGCAGAAGGCCTGTTCCGGGAGAGAGGCATCCAAGCCGCTTCTTCTCTCGTGTGGAGAAGCAGATGCAGTCATAGCAGAGGCTTCCTACTAGCCTCCCTCAGCAGCCGCTGGGCAAAGGGCATTGCAGTGGTGGAGAACCTTCAGCGCTCCAGATGTTTTGGACCACAACTCCCAGCATTCCGAGCCTAGATTGCCGATGTCCAAGGACTGTGGGAGTTGTGGTCCGAAACATCTGGAGTGCCAAAGGTTCGCCCTCCTAGGCTTATGCATTCGCCTTGTCTGTTAGTGAAGGCCTCTGCCAGTGGCAGGTGGGATATTGTTTCTAGAAGTCCTAAAATCCTCCCAGAGGCAGGAGGGCACCAAGGAATCCTATTGCGAAAGACAGACAGGCGTCAGGCTCCTCAGGCTGAGAACATGTGGATTTTCAAAACTAGTATCCCAAGATCTGCAAGACAGTAATATAATAATGTAATTGTAGAACTGCAGAGCTGGAAGGGTTGCTATGGATCACTGAGTCCAGTTCCTGTCAAGGAGACCCAGTGGGGAATTGAACTTCCAACCTTTGGCTTCACAGCTGGATGACAAAACCACTCAGCTGTCCAGTGCAGAAGGGTGAGGACACCGAGAAGCCTCCCGCCCCCAGTACCAGAACTTAATCCTCCGTACGCCATCCATTTGACATGGATGTTTCCTCCTCCTTAACCCCCTACCCCCTGCTTTCTGCTGGCAGGAGTCTTTATTGTTCTCTGGGAAGATTTCCGAGGATCTGCTAGTAGATCCTGAACGCTGTTCACCCACCCTGATGGAGGGCAGTAGCTTGAGCTATTAGAGATAGCTCTTGGTGCATTTGAGGAAGTCAGCTTTGTTTTGCAGAAGACAAGGTGTGCTGCCGCCCCCCCCCCCCAAAAGGAAAGGATAAGGTTGCATTGCACCACCACCACCCTCATGTTGCATGTAGGGGACCTGACCAAATGGGCAGATGGTTCTCCTTAAACACTGGGTGTTGGTGAGGACCTTTGCTTATACCTTAAGGGTGGTGTCTAGCTTAATGGCTGCAGGGGGCCTGTATGATAGGTGCAACTCTGGCTTCCATCCATCCATCCATCCACCAACCAAACTGCCCTGTTCTAGACTCAATCCTGTGGTTTCCTTTAGAGCATCAGTCCATCTTACATTTGGTCTTCCTCTTGCTGCCTTCCCACCTTCCCAGCGTTGTGGTCTTTTCTAGAGAACCCTGCTTTCTCGTGCATCGCATTGGTCGAAGGAGGGGCATGTCTAAGTCTATCATGTTCTTCTTCAGTAGGAAGGAACCGCCTGCATTAGGTCTGAGATCCTCAACTGGACCAAGAGAGAATTTATCTGTGGCATGACTGGCCATGTTCTCCCTTCGATAGTGGGATAGGAAAAAAAGATCAGGGATGCAAATGTTGGGATAAAGTGCCTTTAAAAAACACACGGGCCAGAGAGGTTGCTCTAGTGGAAGAGTGGGCCATGGGGATTACAGCTGTTGGATCACAAACCCCATTAACCCCAGGCAGCCCATGGTGAGGGGGTTTGTTGCTGAGCAGCATCCAAAGAGCGTGCAGAGCTTTTCCAAAAGCAGTGGTGTGTGGTGTGTGTGTGTGTGTGTGTGTGTGTGTGTGATACCTTCCAATTATAAAAATGGGGACAACAGGGATAATGAGTGTCACCCCCCTCCCCAGGACCTGTCAGTCGGAGTGGATGCCCCTTTGGCCTGCTTCCTTGGCTGGCCGTAAGCTGTTGCCTTGGCGGCGGCGCCTCTCCTCCAGCCAAGTGCCTCTTTCTCTCTCTCTCTCTTTCTCTCTCTTTCTCCTTCTGTTCTCGCCCGCCGCCCGCCCGCTGCCTCCACATCAATCAAGCAGCACAGCTGAGCGAGCCCACCCGGAGGGCCCCCGGAGTAGGGCTAATCAGGCGGAAGGGTGTGGAGGGGAGGCAGGCGGAGAGGTCACGGTTGGGGCAGGCGGTGGATGGAGAGGCCGCTGAGTTTCCTGGCTGACTGGCTGGCTAGCTAGCAGGAGGGGAAATGCACCGACGCACCCCCACCGATGAGCAGAGAGCCCACCAAGCTTTTGAGTCTTGGCATCCAGCGCCTCCCCCTGTCCATTTTTTATTTTTATTTGCCGAGAGCTTCCTGCTGGCAAAAAAGTTCCTTTCTCAACATTTCTTTCGGGCTGCTTTATTTCCCCCTGGGAGCACCAAAGTGGAGTCCCTAGGGAAACAGCTTCCGCCCTCCCTCCTAAGACTTGGGGGTTACTGGCTCCCACATAGACCCCAGGTCCTGGTGTTTCTAAGAAGAACCCTCCTCTCCTCACCAAGCCCTGTGGCTGATTCACACTTGCCTGCCTTTATTCCTCAAGTCAGGTAGCCGAAACGGATGGGACTGACCTACAGGCATGGATTGAACCCTGAGCTGGGTTGGAAGGGAATTTCCCTGATATTAGCGGGGCCTAAGCCATTGTCAATGGAGAGATAATTTCGTCAGGATCTCTGCAGGTCTTTATTTGCCATTTCCTGCTGTTTTTAGTTGGGATTCTTTCTGATACGTTGAGTCTGATATGTGGGAGGGAATGTCAGAAGCGCATCCTTCTGGAGCCTGTGTTTGAAGGCAGAATTCCAGCGTGCAATTCTGGGGATAGGGGAACTCGCATCTATTCAGCTGAATTAAAGGCTCATCATACATGATTATTGCCTGTAGGGCGGGGAGCCGTGAGCCTTCAGCACTCCAGATGTTTTGGACTGCATCTCCCACGATTCCAAGCCTATATTGCCAACGACAAAGGACTGTCGGAGTTGTCGTCCAAAACATCTGGAGGGCTGAATGTTCCCCACTCCTGGTCTAGGGACTCGTGAGATTTGAAAACCACCCACTTCTGGAGGGACCCCATAGGGCCTCTATGATACATCTATAGCAGGGAAGTGTTTTCTTCATATCCCTTTCAGCTTTCTGACTGTGGAAAAAATCTGTATGGTTTTTTTAGCAGGAAGGTGGTGGCCTAATTTAGTTTTGTTGCCTGCTTGCTTTTCCACCAGTGAGCTCAAGGGGGCGCAGAGGGCTTTTTCCTCCTCCACCCTCACTTTTCACAACAACCTTGTGAGGTAGGCAAGGGGCAAGTGAGAGAGCCAGGGCTGAGTTCACTTGGTGAAGTTTTCTGTGTCAGAATTTCTCAGCTGGGACTTGAGCCTTGCTTTCCTGAGCCTGAACCCAGCGCTGTAACCGCTGCTCACGCTGGTTCCGTTCTCTTGATAGTACAAATCTTTTAACTGCGTTAACACACCGGAAGGAAGATGTGCTGGTGGAACTGACAGATGCATGGCGAGGACCACTCAGGAAGAATTAAAAGAAACTTAGTTGTTGTGAATAGCAAGAGATGTATCGCTATCCCTCACCCATTCCATGTAAACATTTCGAGCAGCTTAAAGGTGGAGGAGGGTGAAGGGGCTTGAGATACAAACCTACAGAATGAAAAAAAAAAAAAACCTCTTCTCTCTTTTCTGTATCTGCTAGGTTGGTGGCCACCTCGGTGCTCTCCAAAATAAATGTTTGGAAGTTGTTGCATTTTGGGGTGTGGGGTGTGGTGGGGGCAGGGCCAAAGATTCCTTTCATCAACTTCTGTGACTCAGTTTTCCTGACTGTGAGTTTTCCTGCCAGCCTACCTTGAAAGCTTGTTCGTCATGATTTGTTTGGATAATGGAAGGAAAAATAAAAATCATTTGAGAGTAAGAGGCAAGTTTGTTTTAAGATGGGTTTAGACTCAGTCTCCCCACCCAACCCCGCCACATTTTCCTGTCCTGCTTGCCTTAGTGTGGAAGAAACCAGAAGGAAACACATTTTATTCTCCCAGTAGACCTTGGGGGCATCTGATGGCCTGGGTGAGCCACCAAGAATCAGGTGAGCTTGTTAACTTAGAGGAGAGAAACTGGGGCGGAATTTGGGGTGGCGGGTGGGGAGGGGAGGGAAACCGGGAGGGGAATCCGGGGAACTCGAATAAATTAAGGAGGAGAGCCAAACGAGGGGCGTCAGTCTTGTTAGAGATGTGTCAAGGGCAGTGGTAAAGGTGAGCTCCGATAAGTAATTTTGCTGTCAAAATTATTTAGGGATGTCATTAAAACTGCTCAGGGCTGTCTCTTGCGCTTCAGGGCATGAGCGACTGTTTTTAATTTGCTGGTGGCTCTGCGTGTCCCTAACTGTCTGGCTTGGTCTTCTCTCCCTGGCAAGGTGGGCGACAGACAGGTGTGTGCGTGTGTGTGTGTGTGTGTGTGTGTGTGTGTGTGTGTGTGTGACTCTGTGTGGGTCTGGTCTTGTTCAACCCGTGCTTTAAAATTCCCAAATGGCCGGTATCACTCGGTCCCAAGATTGTTATACTGTATACCTTATTAAAAATAATAATACAGTGGACCCCTGTATAACAAACGGTTTGTATAACATAAAATCTGTACAACATAAAAAATTCCGGAGGTAGGGGAAATTTGCTTAACAGAATTGCCTATTGCGAATCCGTACAACATAAAAATGGGATCACTCCATTTTCAATGCATCCCTATGGGAAATTTGTATAAAGGGAAATTTGCTTAACATAATTTCATTTGGAACAAATTAATTCCTTAATACAAGGTACCACTGTTACTACATTCTGTCTTTACAGAAGAGGCGGTTTTGAAGGATGGAAAGTTTTCTTGTGGTATGTGCAGAATTTTTTTTTAAATGTCCCTTTCTCCCAGGGACAGCTTAATTCCTTAGGCTGTCAGCTGGTGTTTCTGCTCCACTCCGCCGGTTTCCTGTGTTTGGGCGACTTGGCAGGATTCTCGCCGCACCACAGATATCGGTGCCAGAGTTTCCGTTGACAAGGGCACTCTCGCTGCCCTGCTGGCTCCCTCACCTGCCCTTCAGTCTTCCTCTCCACCCCCCACCCCCCGCCCGCCCCAGTGCCTCTTTGCTAAATCGGCACTGCTCTTCCATCAACCCTACAGAGCATTTTTCTTTAACCATTCCACACCCCTTTCTAGTAGTTTGGCAGCCCAAAAGTTCTGCCAGGAGGCTTGGTCTACTACACATGTCCTGGTTTGGAGACGGGCAAGGATGGCCCTGGGTTTCTTTGCAACTCAGGACTTCTGTGCCTGACCTTGAAACCTGGATGTCTCCCAGTTCATGCTCAAAGAGACACCTCAAATTTATGCCTACAGGGAATGCCTTATGCCAGTGATGGGAGAACCATTAGTCCCCAAACTGCAATTCAAAACCCACTAAATTTTTGCAACGTGCCAGTACAGCAATATAACCTGAACACAGGTGGCTGCGAAGGGGCAATATCGGGTGCCCACAAAAAGGGCTCCGAGGGCCACCTTTGGCACCCGTGCCATAGGTTCGCCAACACTGCCTGATGCTGTCTTTGTTTACTCTAATGTTGTTTGCATTGTCCTGGGGCAAACGAGGCATCCTTCAAAGGTTTCGGACTGCAACCCCCCCACCAAGTACTGCCAAAGTGCCTAAGAGCCTTGGATGTCGAGAGTTGCCATGGGAAAGGGAGGGGGCGGCCCAACCCCCTTTCCAGATTTGGCTCAGTCAGCATGGGGGTGGCCCAGGAGGCTGTAATTCAGAACATCTGGAGGGAGGGGGTTTAAAAGTCATCCATCCAGGTTCTGTGCAGACTCACAGCAGCTCTCTGGGTCTTCAGCCAGGAAGAGCTGGCTGGTTGTTGAACCCGGGGCAGTGCATGCGCTGCGCAAAACAGATGCTTTGCTATATTTAGCTAGTGAGGGAGCTGCGGTCACATGGAGACAGGCCACCACTCATTTTAGCTCAGTGTTGTTCATGCTGATCAGTACTGGAGGGTTTTTTTGGGGGGGGTTGTGGCCAGCTTTCCCTGTCCCACCCGGAAATGCCAGTGGGGAAGATGAGTCTGAACCTGGCCAGCCTTTCCTCTTGGCTTTCAAACTTGAGAGCCACCTCCTTCAGCTCTGTCATATATCAGTTCAGCTTTTCTTCTTCTTCTTTGTTGTAGCTGTCATTGTTGTTCTTGTTGTTTATGTGTTGTTTATGAACCCTACAAAGGAGCAATCTCTAAAACGTCTTGCCCTCAGCAGCCCTGCTGAGTTCTTCTAATCTCAAGCCTGTGGCTTCCTTAAGGGAGTCGATCCGTCTTCCTCTTTCCCTGTGGCCTTCCACCTTTCCCAGCCTTCTTGCCTTTTCCCACTGAATCCAGCCTTCCCATGGTGTGCCCAAAGTAGAACAGCTTCAATTTCAATGACCTGAGGTCACCGCTTTCCCTGGACCTTCCTCCTGGACTTTTTTTCCCCTGAACACTAGCAAGGACAGAGAGGAAATTGCATTCTCCTCCCCTTGGGCTAGGTCTGTAATCCAGTGCAGGAATTTTGTTGCAACGTGTCTAAAAGGAGGCAGAAGGGTGGGAATTCCCAGGCTTTGTGGAAGGGAGCCTCGTGCGCATTCTGGATCTGGTTAGAGCTGGAAGTTTTAATTGCTCTTGATTCGTTTCGCACATGGTGGAGGGGAAAGCACCCTTGAGCGAAAATCACTTTCCAGTTACACTTGCCAAGTTGGCCGGCATTTCCATGAGACCTGTCTCAATATTTTAATTATCTGGATAGATTTATTATTTAAAGCTACAGTTAGTCAATGAGCAGTTGTAGGATTCTCTTCAAGCAAGCAACAGGCTTGCTTTTGGCGCAATGGTTTGCTGTTTCCATGGGGGTCCCCAAGCCCCAAACCTTATTTTGTGATTCAGAGAGCAAAATCCTGTTATTCGCAACACATTTAGCTCACGGATGATCTTACATCCGTCTGTTGAGCTTTGCTTCATTTATTCCGTTGCCTTGGCTGAGGATTGCTATGAGGTTTAGAAATGCTTGCGTGGAAGTAAGGGGCATTGTCTGGAAAAAGATAATAATAATACTAGGAAAGGTGGAAGGCAGCATGAGAGGAGGAATCCGCAATGCGAGGGACTGACTCTTTAAAAGGAAGCCACAGGGTTGGGTTTACAAGGAATCCTGGCCATCAAGAGATAGAATGCCAGGCTTATGTGTATCCTTAGAGGCTTGTCCCCTCCCCCTTAATGACTTGCTGGAAGTTTTCGCATTTCAGGGGAAAATGAACTTTTTGAACCAGGTGGAATCTGAACATCCTTGGGGTGGGTGTGTCAAGGACTCCGGTCCCTCGGACCAGTTCTAGCTGTGTAGAAACAGCTATTTCTTTGGTTTCTAATTGCTGTGTATTTAGGGCGAAAATTTGCATTCTGTAGCCATCATCATCCAGGAACTTTTCAAAGTTGGGCATATTTTGGAGCCTAGTACCCATCCATATCTAGTCCTTTGGCCAGAGTGGGCAAGCATGAAAGAACGGCATTTTCTAAGGACACGAAGACCTATTTTTTGTAATCCTCGGTTGCCCCTTGAGATCTGCAATATCTAGAAGAGTGTCATGGAAGCTTGCATCACACCCAAACTGTCAGCTAGCACTCAAGGGAATTTCCAGTCCTTGCTTTGCTAAATAAACAAGAGGTTTTTAAGAAGGGGATTTCATACTGTTGGTCTCCCCCCCCCAGCTGTTTCTATTTTTGATTGAGGCAGGAGAGGCAACAGCAGACAGGCAGGTTGTATGCCATGCATCAAACTGAATCTTTCCTGGGTTTTCAGATAGGTGACTCAAAAATGTATTGACTTGCCCACATCAGACTTATCAAATTGGCATCAAGGCGCAAACAAACATACACAAACAAACAAACAAGTTAGCATGTTCAAGGTGGTGTCACCACAGCCGCCTTCTGCAGAAGTCAAGAAGATCGTGGCCACAGTATTTTTCCGTGTATAAGACTATACTTTGGTCTAAAATTGTTAGACTTAAGATTGTGGGCTATCTTATACACAGAAGCAAGCCAAGGACAGAACCGCACAGCTGCGAAACTGTAATTTTGGGTTGGGAAGTGAGGGTGTCTTATATATGGAGGGCATTTTATAGATGGGGAAATATGTTATTTCTCTGGACTTATTTAATGACACTTAGAAAAACTGTTTTTGGACTCAGCTCTGTTTGGTCCAGCCAAAGCCGAGAGACGCCTGGTTTCCAGAAAGAGACGTAGAACCGGGTCGCATGCAGATTCTTCTTGGCTGTTTGAAACTTTTGTTTTTCCTGTTGGTTTCTGTGTGACGAGGAGCTACTTCCAGTCTTCTTCTCACAGGAGGGGTGGGGGGGGGACATCTGGAACCATGAAATATTTTCCAACACTCCTTTCTGTTTTTTCTCCCCCCCACCCCCCAATTCTCTCTGGGTTTCGTTCCCTGCTCCCCAGTCTGGAAATGAACAGGGCGGGAGGTATTCCACTTCCGTAGTCACGGTTTTTGCTGCGTTGCTAAGGCAACAGGAGAGAGCACCTGAAGAAACAGCCAAGCCTTCCCTCCTTTGCCGGAGCAGAGCTTTGCTTGATATAAACGGCCACGGCCTTCATTGTAGTTTAGCCAAGTAAATATCAGTATCCACCAGCAATTTCAGGGCAACGTGGCCTAGGCTCTAGAGGGCTGCCTCTCTGGCTGCACATCTTCTCTGCTAAAACAAAGTCTGAATTGTTGATGCGAGGAATGCTGATTCCGGAACGAGGAAAGCTGAATTCTGGGGGTGAATGAATGGTAGAAATAAGGGCCTTGGGTGCATATGACATCCTTGATGAAAGGCCGGTAGTCACGCTTGTTGAATTTGGCAAGTACCAAAAGGGAAAGAAATTCATTTCAGTTTGTTTCCAAAAATCTTGAGGGATTGTCAAAATTAGCCACATTTTCCATCCTTGGGGCAGGGTGGGGTGGGAGGCAGACAGCATTTGAGGTGTAAATACCTAAATGCAAGATAAAGTGAAACTGGCACGATCCCTCTCCCGGTTTCCGGGTGAACGGCCAGCCCATTAGGAGAATGGTTCAGAGATTCCTTTTGCTACATCACAAATGTGAGAGTGCATGATTTATTTGGACCCCTAAAAACTAAACATAATGCAAGCCATCAGGGATAAAAGTCCACTTTTTTCCAGCGTAGCATGACTCCTCCATGGGGAGTGCAGGAAAATTGTAGACACAAGCCCAGAAATTTATGGGTAAAACCTTGCATTTTGTTTAATTTTTCGGGGTCCCATAAAAGGCACCCCCTACTCTTGCATGTGTGTGTCATCTCAGGAACCATGCGACCCTTTCCTTGTTGTTTTGCCACTAGTAGCAGCCTTGCATACAAATCAAGAAAACACACGAGCAGCCGTGAGCCAGGCACAAGCCTGCATTGGGCACCGATGCTCCCCTCCCTGTTCTAGAGATTATTCCTAACTCTTTCGGGGACCAGGTGGTGAAAGCTCAGCGACATGTTTCCTGGAAGCCAAGCTGAGAGGCTCCCCTGCTGTTTATAGGTTGGGTGTGTTTGTAGTTTCCCCTTCTTAAGCTGGAGGGGATGGGGTGCCTTCTGTTGTCAGCGGGCTTCAGAAATGCTTCTCTACCCCACCCCTCACCCCTACCCCCGCCCCGTAACCTCAGCCTAGTCATGGGAGAGGAATGAGGAGCGAGGCGAACCCTAAAGCAGTTTACAGAGCCTGTTTGCTGTGAATGAAAGCCCCTCCCCAGCCCACCCACCGATACAGGCAGCCCCTTGGCGGGTGGTGGCGGCAGCGGGGGGGGGGGGCAACAAGGACAAAAGAGCTTTTGAGGTTCCTCTCTGCTCTCCGACATAGCTTCCCTCCCCTGCTGCCGCCGCTCCCCCTTCCTTCCTGAGAGGCTTGGCAGCTTCTTGAAAGTCTTTCTTGAAGCAAGCACGACAGGTGAAGCACTCATTGTTTGGAAAAGGGTGCAAGGGTATTATTATTATTATTATTATTAATTTTTATCGTACTTGGGAGAGGCGTGGGTGGAGTTGGGGAAGGATATCCTCCAAGTTTGGAGGGTTGGCTGGCAACTGTGGAGGCGTAGCTACGCCTGGGCAAAGAAATGAGGACCGGGAACTTGATTAAGCTTTATGTTGCAAGGTAAATACAGACTTGGTGCTGCTCAAAGCTGAATTTTGTGATCGGGTGTGAATCACGGAGGCATTTGTGCAGTTCTTGTTTTGCAGCCAGGGAATGTTTCTGAATATTAGCCGGCAAGATCTGGGATTCTGTTATCAGTCCCAAGTGGCGGAGTCACGAAACTGCCTGAATGACTGGGAACCAGTTCTTCTCTTTCCCTGTTTCTTTCTGGACCCACCTTGCAGGGTCGTTGTAAAGAATGAAATAGGAGGAGCAGGCCACGAGTGCCACTCTTAGCTTTTGGAAGAAGGGCCAGGCTAAACAGAAGGTGTGACACCCCTCTGCTTGGGCTGTGCCCATTCTTTCGCCTGACGGATGGGTGAGGAAGCCCTATAGCAGCGGTGGCGAACCTTGGGCACTCCAGATGTTTTGGACCACAACTGCCAGAATTCCAAGCCTGCATTGCCAATGACAAAGGACTGTGGGATTTGTGGTCCAAAACATCTGGAGTGCCCAAGGTTTGCCACCACTGCCCTATAGCCTTAATACCTGTGTTTTGACAGGTATGTCAGGACTAGGTTTCCTCAGCACCTCCTGGACCTGCTGCCTTGAACAATGAATCTTCTGTGTGTTTTCATCTTTGCTCCAAGACTCCTTTCACACCTGGATGCTATTTTAGTCCTTAGCCTTGTCTGGGTTGCCTTTGTTGTGTGTGTGTGTGTGTGTGTGTGTGTGTGTGT
>JAHTLZ010003423.1:6180281-6198736 GCA_023846285.1 Phrynocephalus versicolor | reverse complement strand
TTTCCTAATTAAAAAAATGTCCACACACACCCCTTTTCTTTCCCCAGCCTGGTTCTTGGAGCCTCACCAAATCCCTGTGTCGTGAGCCAAGGAATGGAAACACGCCCGAACTTGGGGATTTCCTCTCCATATGGAGCGTGTTTGAGCTCTTGAGCCCACCCCTCCACTTCTTCTTACTCGGTTCTCTCCCCCCCCCTTTGCTTCACCACAAGGGTAAATGTGTAACCCCTTCCGCTCCACTTGGATGGAGGCAGGCCAGCCGGCCAAGAGAGGCAAAGTGTCCCGGTAACAACCACAGGTGGTTAGATTTGGGTGGGCATTGTAGAACAGCAACAGGGGGTGGGGGGGGGGGGGGACTGATGCATGGGTTTTTCAGGCCAGCGCGGGGATGCTGAGCAGTTCCACCCCTGAGCCTTTGCGCGTAGCTTTCCCCCTCTCATTCGGCAAGGAAAAGATCGTCTAGAGCAGTGGGTTCTAATCTTGGAACCCCAGATGCTCCTTGGATTACAAGTCCCAGATATCTTGGCCAGCACTGCTAGTGGTGAAGGCTTTGGGGAGTTGCCGTCCAAGACGGCTTGGAGACCCAACGGTTTTCCCCATGAATATCTCTTTCTTTCTTTCTCTTTGTCCTGAAGTATGTGTCAAAGGAAAAGAGGCACTGGCGTTTTTGCTCCTCGGTGTTGCTTTCCTAATATTTTAACCAGTGCAATACCCAGCTGTTAGGTGCTGTGTTTGGCTGGGGAAGGGGTTCGTATCTATGGTGAGTCAGCTTTAGGAAGGAGAAAGCCACCGGAGAAAGCTGGAGTAGAATGTAAGTTATGCATGTATGTATGAATGAATGAATGGTCTTGTCAATGCTGTTACCATTATTTTTGTTTTCTGCTGAATCTTTGTGACTGTTGGTTCCAATTGGACAGTGACTTAGTAGTGTTGCAGCCAGGGGGTGTTGTTTCTCAGCCTTGGTGTTGGGGTCCTTTTGCTTAGGAAGGTCACAACCCAAAACCTGGGACTTTTGACATGGAGATCAAATATCCTGCCAATGACTTGTGGCTGGTCCCATTTCTTCTTCCATTTCTTCGTCTGGAGGAAAAAATAGGGAAAAATCTTAAATAAATGATCTTCAAAATACAGTGTTTTCCTGTGTACAAGACTATATTTTTGTCTACAGTTTGTTAGGCTAAACATTGAGGGTCGTCTTATACATGGAAGTATGCCAAGGAGAGAAACCGCATGGTTGCAAATACTGTAATTTGGGGTTGGAAACGTGAGGGTTATCTTATACATGGGGGCGCCATACAGATGGGAAAATACGAGTAAATAAATAGGGACATTTGCAGCTCTTGTTTACGAAGAGGCTGCGTTCCGCTTTTCTGGCCGTGCAACCTTACGAAAGCTGTTCTTTCAAGTCCTCCTCCCACCACATGTTGCAAATAAACGTCTTTCCATCTCTGGGATCAATTAAAACACTCACCAGGGACCCACTGGAAGAAATCCTTCTATTCCCCCACCCCACCCCCAGCAGCTGTGCTACATCACA
The DNA here is from genome assembly GCA_023846285.1 of Phrynocephalus versicolor. Lineage (NCBI taxonomy): Eukaryota > Metazoa > Chordata > Lepidosauria > Squamata > Agamidae > Phrynocephalus > Phrynocephalus versicolor. The sequence goes on along the minus strand of JAHTLZ010003423.1, from coordinate 6,197,199 downwards.
ACCAGGGTGGTGATCTGCTTTGACCTTCCTTCTGAGAACAGAGAACCTTCCCTAAGCCACCCTCCTCCCCCACCAGCTCCTTGCGCTTGTATTTTCCATCCCTCCCTCCTTCCCATTATCCACACCCTGTCTCGGTGGATCTATATCCTGCTGAAAATGTTGATAGATCTTTTCTGGTTCGGTTTGGCCAGAAGAGCATGGCTGTTGTGAGGTCAAGGGTTAGCAGGGAAGGCAACTTGAGTCCCCATAATTTGACTAACCCTGATGGGCAGTCCTGGATAAGACTTTGAATTGCAGCACTGGAAGTGACCTTATGGCAGAGGCATAGCTAGGTTCGTGCCCTCTCCCCAGGAGTTGCCTCCTCTCTCTCTCTCTCTCTCTCTCTCTCTCTCTCTGTTGCTCTTAGAGATGGGAGAGTGGCGGCAGGAGGCAAAAAGTGTCAGGAGAACCTGCTGATTATTGGGAGGTTGTGTGTTCATGTGTGCACTTTGTGTGTGTGTTGGGGAGGGTGCCACAGGGCAACTGTGTGTTATGTATGTGTGAAGGGGTGCCCACGGGCAAACATGCAACAGGGCACCCCCAGATGCTGCGCCCGGGGACAGGTGTTCCCCCTTTGCCCTTCCCTAGCTATGCCACTGACTTATCAAGGAGGCCTCTAGATATATGGATGGCTCGGTGGCTTAGGTCATTGGCTGTAGAGCCAGAGGCTGGGAATTCAGTTCCCCACTGGTTCTCCTTATCTCTTCCCCCATCTTAGTTCTTGAGCTAACTATGGTTTTCCCCAAGCACGCTCCACTATTGCTGTTCTCATGGGACTCTGAATGGATTCCAAGGGGGCCATTTTCCCTCTCCCCCCCCTTTTTTTTTGCTCCCCTGCTGGGTCCCTTCCCTCTTGTCTCTTGTTATATCTAATGAGTCCCTGGGCTGCCACTGAGACTGGGTAACTGCTCTTCTTAGGTACCGTAACGGCTGTTCAATGACTTTTATGGACCCGATCAGCACTGTCTGCCTGGTGGAGTCTCACTAGAAGAAGTCCCACAGTTGTTTGGGGGCTGGCAGTTGGCACACTGCTGACTCTTAATTGGTACCATGAATGGCAGAGGGGGTGGGGCTGCACTGTGAGATCTAGCTGGAAGGGAGTGTGGGGGGAGGGATGATGCTCTGGTGAACAGGATAGGAAGGCCCTGGACCAGGGAGTAAAAGGATATAAGTGGTTATAAACACAAAGTCTATGTGATCATGTATGGTAGATTCATATAAAAGACACATCATAGGTAGACTCTCAGAATATTAGAATAATATTAGAAATGCAGGCACCTCAAAGGAACCTGCCTCATTGACAATTAAGTAAAATAAGAACATATAAGAACCTAAGAAGAGCCATGCTGGATCAGTCCAAAGGCCCATCTAGTCCGCCTTCCTGTATCTCACAGTGGCCCCACCAGATGCATCTGGGAGCACATGAGACTAGATCTCTGTCTCCTGATCCCACTCCCCTGCATCTGGCCCTTGAAGTAAGCTGGTTTTAAGCCTGGAGATGACACCTCTCCATCATGGTTTGTCACCTGTGATGGACTTCTCCTCCAGGAATCTGTCCAATCTCCCTTTGGAAGGCATCCAGGTCAGATGCCATCACCACCTCCTGTGGCAGGGAGTTCCACAGACTAACAATGTGCGGGGTTAAAGAAGTATTTTCTTTTGTCTGTTCTTACTCTCCCAGCCCTCAAGTTTGAGTGTATGTCCCCTAGTTCTGGTATTTTGTGAGAGGTCCTGCTGTAGCAGTTTGAGAAATGCATCTTTTTAGAACCTCTTTCTGATCAAGTTTCTTCTTTTCTTCCCCCCTCCTTTTCCTCCTCCTCCTTCTGCTCCTCCTCCCCCCTCCCTCGTCTCCACTGCCTGCGTTGGCTCTGACCTCTTCCCGTCTGCCAGAACCGGGGTCGCCTGGCTGAGAAAAGGACGATCCCGCTGCCTCCCACCAGGACCCCGAAGAAAGAGCTGCCTTCTGTTTTCCCACACAGCGAAGACAGCGAGGAGAGCGACAAGGTCAACGGCCACCACCCTGATGTTAAACAAGAGGACGATCTGCACATTCGTATCATGAAAAGAAGGTACTTGCTCCCCTCCCCCCATCATTGCTAGTGTGACGCTTCCCCACTTTAAAACCAAATAAATAAATCTCAGCCCTGGGCATGGATGATGTCTACCATGAAGTCATGGACTACGGTTGATGAGACTTGTAGCCACACTGCTGGTTGAATGGCTGCATATCTCTGGAAAAACCATTGGCTGGACTTCTGTGATGTCACACACTGCTCCTGCAGAATCCGCACAGGTTTTCATTCCGAACGAAAGAGGGAAGACGAGAGGCTGGAACGGAGCCAGAGTGGCACGGCAAAAAAACAGCCGAGTCTCAGCCCGCTTTTTGTTGTAGAATTATAGGATCTTAAGCAGGAAAGGAGTCTGGGGAATCATCTAATTCACACACTCCCACACCCTGTGTGCTGATTGCAAGCGCCGGAGCTGCAATCTTATGAACAGGCTTAAAACCTGGCTCACGACCTGAGTTTGACCCCAACGGTTCAAGGTTGACTCAGCCTTCCATCCTTCCCAGGTTAATAAACTCAGGACTCAGCTTGCTGGTGGGAAGCAATATGTATTATTAAATTGTAAACTACCCAGAAAATGCTTTAAACACAAACAAATCAGAAGCACTTCACCCCTCCTCCCGCAAGACCCATTGCTAATGACCCACACTTAATGGGTGTCAGGAAGGGTTGCACCCCATGCCATTGTACATGTAATGAGCTTACTCAGGCCGTTGTCCACCTAATGAGCCTATTCATACCAGGGTGAGGTGAAATCAAGGTGAACTCTAAATTGGAGGTCTCGGCACTGACTTCCCTAAGACTGAGGAAGCGGCTTGGATGAGCAGCGCAACATTTCAGTCTCTTCAAGAAAAGAAGTCCAGTTGCCATGGCTCACCTTCCAAATGGGGAGGTTATATCTGCAGCACACTTTACTTTAACTTTGCCCATCACACACAGTTCTGTCCAGCTAGGTCTTCCCTTCCCCAGGCTTAGTCCAATGGGTGTCAATTCCATATGCTCACATTCCTAGCTATTTCCCCGCGGTCCTTTCCCATTTGGGGGAAACAGGGCCCTCTCATTCTTGACCTGCTAACCAGGAAGCAAAGGAATGAGCTGCAGGATGCAGTGATATCAGATATTAATTTATTTATTTTGAATGTTTTACCCTGCCTTTCTTCTTGGAAAAAGGACCCAAGGAGGCTTACAATAATTGAGGGACAATGATAGACGGAGGGAAGGCCATGGATGCTGGAGTTAGAAACTCAGCTGCCTGTGATGAACTTCCTAGCTGTGGCTGCCCTAGTTGGTTCAGGCAGGGCCAGAGAGCCAGCAGTGAGGCTTTTGGGGGCAGTGTGTGTGTGTGGGGGGTGGATGTTGTGCCACCAGGGATGTAGGTTTTGGCTTCCAGAGTTTGGATTCCTCTGAGCGACGTGCCGCTTGTAAGATGCTTGTTGTGGCAAGGCCATAAAAATGTAATGCATCTGCATCTGACGGCTCTTGTCCTCCCCAACAAGCATCATTATAGCTATTCCTAATCATCCTCCCCATGGCCTTGCGTGCTCGCTAATGCACACGGTGGCTCAGGTTGGGAAGGAAGTCCTATAAAAACAAAGGAGTGGAAAGCAAAAGCGTGTAATTGCTTTTTCTCTCGCTCTTTTTTTTTTAAATGTGCGTAAGCCTTGCCAGTGGCGAGACCATTTTCTTAGCTCTTGGTGAGTTATTGCACGACAGGTCTCAGACGCACGGCCTCTTTCTTTCCTCCCCCAAATTATTTAACTCCACTTAATTGCCAATTCTTCCTTTTTAATGACCTGTGTAGTTTAGTGCCTAGCTTTGTCTTACAGCGAGAGGAGAGTGCCGGGGTAGAACTCTTGTTTGGCATTTAGAAAGTCCCAGGTTCTTCCAGGTGTGGTGCAGGTGGCCTGAAAAATCTGGAGAGGTGGTGCCAGGCAGGACAGTGACAAGAATACTATGATGAGTATGGCTGTGACGGATGTAGTCTGTGAAATTTTGAGTGGGCTCCTGGTGCAGACCCTACTGAGTGACATGGAGCCAGATTCTGACTTGGCTCAAGTCCTTGGCCTTTCCCCAGAGTCCTGTTTCCACTTTGAGAATAGTCCAGCTAAAGTTAAGCCATTAAAGTTCCACTGAATTGCAGGTTTAATCGTTCCTGATAAGAGGAGGAAGATCAGACATTGCTATCTCTTCTAGGCGGTGCCTCTCTCAGGCTCCTTTTAAATCACGTATGAACTAGATCAGTGGTTCTCAACCTGTGGGTCCTCAGATGTTCTTGGACTGCAACTCCCAGAAGCCTCCACCACTCGCTGTGCTGGAAGGGATTTCTGGGAGTTGCAGTCCAGGAACATCTGGGGACCCACCGGTGGAGAACCACTGAACTAGATGAACTTGGTGGGTCACCAAGGGACTTTTCATCTGGGGCTCCTACCACCGCAATCTCCCACGTGGAAATAACGAGGCTGACCATGAACAGGCTGGTTGCAAAGATTGCCGAGATGGTGAGAGCCACTTAGCGGTCTCTGTGAGAACCTTGGCTTTCCTGGCTTGTGCCAGGGAGGAACTGCGACACCACCACAACCTATCCCACTGCAGTAACTGCAGTTTGCAAGCCTCTCCAGGCTCACGGTCAATGTTTTAAAAATGGCACACGTTACAGGAACAGGAAGAAGGAGGTTACCTCTTTGGCATGGCAAGTTCTCAGCAGTTTTTATGCCTAGCAAGGAGAGGGAGCCCTTGGTTCTCATCTCTGCCAGGAGCTTTAGCTGCCGCAGCTGCTAATATAGGATTACGTCCTTCAGATCTAACAGAGGTTTCCTACCCAGCGACGACGTAACACAAGTCCTTCTCTGCTGTGAGCACGCTTTGGCCTCCTTCCCAGCCTGCCTGAGAAACCCAGCTAGCATTTTCCCCCTCCCCTCCCCCTTTATTTATTTCTTCGCGACACTGTCATTCCTGTGATGGCCCAGGGAAAGCTGTCATATCGGCAGCATGTGGACAAACATCTCCGTAGAGGAGGAGGGAAAGGTCAGTGTGTCTGCGGGATGCGGGTGGGAGGAATGTCGGCAGGCAGGCAGGAGCAGCTGAAGGGTGCTGTCAAGGATGGAGAAGCGGGGCTGGCTCCTGGTGAGGACCACGCTCGGGGAGGGGGAACGGCTGGGCGAGAAAAGGGCAGTGGAGCCAGGAAACTGGAAGGCCGGGAGGAGGAGGCACTGCTTGAAAGAGGAAGGGACACAGATCTTGGCAGGAAGGAAGCATACAGGAAAGGCCATGCTGGACCCCTCTCGTGATCAGAAAGCCAAGGGGCTGGCACTGCAGGCAGGCAGCGTTTCAAGCAGATCTACGGCAGTGGGTGGCATGAAACACAGCCTCTCTTAATACAATAATAGTTTGATCTGCTTCAGACATTTTTTCCGGTTATACTTTGCATTAAGCTCTCTCTCTCTCTCTCTCTCTCTCTCTCTCTCTCTCTCTCTCTCTCTGTGTGTGTGTGTGTGTGTGTGTGTGAGAGAGAGAGAGAGAGAGAGAGAGAGAGAGAGAGAGAGAGATGTGTATTGTTTGTATTTTCATATGCAGGAGTCTCCCCAGATCAGAACAGAAATCGGGTGAAATGTGCCCAGTTTCTATCCTTGTTGAGGAATATCCTTCTGAGGCTGGTAAAATGAGTACCCAGCTTTGAGGGGGGGATGAATGTGTAGCCTGCATAAATAAATAAGTAAACTGCCCAGAGAAGTGGTTTAAACACTATGGGACAGTATGTACAGCATAAGCGGAACACTTTGCTTTGCTTTGCTGTGTGGAGGAATACAGGTTTAGGTGCATCTGTTGCTGCCAACGCCAGCACAGGAATGATTGAGGCCAGTGCAATGAAAATGGATGTAACATTTAAAAGAAAGCCCACTTTTTAAAAACCATTTTGTTCCTGCTAGTCACTGTGTAGGGTTCCAGAAGTAATTTGTTTCTGTTATCCTGTATTGTTATATGTATTTTTATGTTTTTCATTTTATTGTATGAATTGTATGGGTTTGTCTTGTGATTCATTGGATTGTATTGAGTGTTCTGAACCACCCAGAGTGGTCTTGCTGCCAGATGGGCGGTATAAAAATCCAATAAATAAATAAATAAATAAATAAATAAATAAATAAAATTCATGCAGCACTGTTAGGACTACTGGCTACTTGGCTTCAGTATGAGGAACTCACATTACTTGCAGTGCTCCGTACTTTTAAAATTCCTTCTCTTGGTGTGTGTGTTGTGTCATCACAGTCGTGACCGATTCTCAGTGACCCCATGTCCATGGAGTTTTTTTCTTGGCAGTAATACTGGAGCGGCTTGCCAATTCCTACTCCGGGCGTCTTCAGCACCTGCTATTCCCTGGCTGGTCTCCCATCCAAGTGCTAACCAGGGCTGACCCTGCTTAGCTTCCGTAATCAGGCGAGATCGGATGTGCACAGGGCATCTAATTGCATTTAAATTGCATCTTGCCAAAAGGCCCATCAGAAAAGCAACTTAACAGCTGGATAGCCCAGTGGTTTAGGTCTCTGGTGGCAGAGCCAAAGGTCGGGAGTTCAATTCCCCCCCACGGGTGGCTCCTTGAAAGGGGCTGGGCTGGTTGATCTCCATAGGGTCCCCTCCAGCCCTGCACTCCTAAGATTAATTGATACCTTGGGGAAGTAGCTAGAAAATGTTACTTGCAAACTAGGGAAGCAATATCATTCTTGCTTGTTACATTGGCTCCAGAACGTAACAGTTACTCACTTGTTAGCATCTGAGTCTTGGAAAATGCCACAACAAGTTGATTTTTCTTTTGTCTCGACCTGATTCATTGTTGCAGAACAGTAACTGCTCGTTGTTCTGTGCAAGTAGTTACTTTGCTTTCAAGTTTTGCTCTTCAAGGAAATGCTTTGACTTCCTCGAAGAGTTCTTGGTGTTGCAAAATAGTTGCAGTGGAGCGAAGTTGGGGTGATGGAAATGTTTTTAGGGCTTGCCCTGGGCCTGTGCTTCCTCGCAGGGTGGTTGTGAAGCCTGGCAGGAGGGAAGCCATGGAGACTGGCTTGCACTCATTGGAGGGGTGACGCAGCTAATAGATACTGGAGTGCGAGGGTGGGGGGGGGCTGTATGGAAGGGGAGAAACGGAATGTTTTACAGCTTTTCAATATTATTTGGTCGGTGGAGAAAGAGGGAGGGAGGGAGGGAGGCTGAGGCGAGGAGAGCTTGATGGATGAGGTTCAGGGCGGGTCAGAGGCAAGTTTGAAATGATTTAGAATTCCCCCGATTTTACCACCATCTGCTGACGAACAGGCAGCGTCTTTCTGCGGTTTAGCAGGAGGGATGCACTCTGCCCCAGCGTAGACCCTTTCCTGCCCCCCCACCGCCCCGTTTCCCCTTCTATTTTGCCTCCGGCAAACCGGTCGCCCGCACGGCCCCTTCCAGCCTTCCATTTTCTAATAACGAAATTGCCAGTCTCCATGAAAGCTTTAATGGCTCATGGCTGTCAGTCTGCCAGCCGTCTCCCAGGGCTCTTTAAGCGGAAGGCTGTTTCTGGTGTCCCTGAAGGCTTCTGCTCTTTGACTCCCTAATTGATTGGAGTTCAAACCAAAGCAGCGACCCCCCCATACACTCCACACCTTTCTCCTCCCCTCCCGTTGTTTCCCGTTTCCCCTGCCTGCCAAGGGAAGCTGCACACAGAAGGAAATTCTCCCCAGCTTGAGCTGAGTGAGGACAAGACGGTGTTGGACTACAGCTTCCAGGGTCCCCCATTTTTGGCTTTTGCGGGTTGAGGTGAATGGGAGTTGTAGGCCAACAGGACTGGGAGTGCCTCACTCTGCTGACTTTTGTTATACATGGTCTTATGCACGCTCCTCCAAAGAGCAGCGGGTACAGCACCCTGAGATGCAAAATAAACATGAATTCTCTCACATTCTTTAATTTTATTTTAGAAAAAAAGAGTGCTGCTTATGTTACTACCCCATAGTGCTTAAAGCACTCTCTGGGTGGTTTATAAGTTAATTAGGCAGGCTACCCAGTGCCTCCTCACACACACACACACACCCTGTGAGCTGGGAATTCCCATTTACCAATTTCAGAAGAATGGGAGGCTGTGTGAGCCTTGAACCGCCTACCATAGTGGTGGCCGAACTTTGGCCCACCAGATGTTTTGGACCACAACTCCCACAGTCCTTTGCCATTGGCCATACAGGCTTGGAATTCTGGGAGTTGTGGTCCAAAACATCTGGAGGGCTGAAGATTGGCCACCCCTCATGAGCAGAGTTCTGATTGCAGTACTGCAGTTTGAACCTCTGCGCTGTGAAGCCAGTACAAAAGGAGAGGAGAGTCTTTGATAGCCTCAGAGCAGCCCAGTGAGGGGCAGCGCCATTTTGGAAGGCAGAACAGGGTCGTGTCTCACAGCTTGTGTTACACTCCAGAGCCACCTTGTGAGAGTGTGTGTTGTGATGTGGTTTTAATGTAAGCACAGCCTTTCATCTGCCATCGGGCAAAGTCATCGGATGGTTTCCATTTCTGTTCCTGGCCAGAACTTACCAAAAGCTCCTTCCTATTCAAGGCTGGGAGTGGGTGGTGGGTGGGAGAGAACCCTCACAGTTTAGGGTCAAACAACACCACACTAATTGCTTGTCCTCGCATGCTGTCTGAGCATGGCTTCCCCTCAGTCCAGCCCTTTTGTGCTCTGCTATTTCTCTCTCTCTCTCTCCCCCCCCCCCCGTCCAGCCCTGCAGCTGCCCTGCTGCTGATGTCACAGCTTCTGAATAATGATGGTCACCCTAATAAATAAAATGCATTTAAGATCTGTCTGGGAAACGAGGGCTGGATTTGATCCAGAGTGCCAGGAAGCAGCCGCCGGTCTAATGAGGACATAAGATTTGATGAGGAGTGGAAATGGGTACTTTATCGTGCGTTGCAACAGATGTTCAGGGAAAGGTGGACGGGCAGTGAAGGGGTTCTGTTGGAGAAACCCCTTCCTAGGGAAGAGTCGCGGACAGCTCTGCATATGTGGGCCCGTGAGCATACCATGAGGAAAAGTCCATCTCAGGTGACAAACCATGATGGGGATATGTCATCTCCAGGCTTAAAACCGGGGTCCTTCAAGGGCCAGATGCAGGGGAGTGGTATCAGGAGACAGAGATCTAGTCTCGTGGGCTCCCAGAGGCATCTGGTGGGGCCACTGTGAGACACAGGGAGCTGGACTAGATGGGCCTTTGGCCTGATCCAGCAGGGCTCTTCTGATGTTCTTATGTTCAAAGACCTGTCCCTGCCTCCCTGCCCCCCCAAGCGTCCCCTCCTTCCCTGTTCTCTCTCCTATCTTCCCTTCACTTTTTAATTATTAGTAATTTATAAGGAGTCATTCTGGCCCCTCCAGTCCTACCTAGAGATGCAGGCGCACCGGTTGATAGCTGGCAAATGATTAGTAATGTGATTTCAATTGAATGAATAACCCACTAAAACGAAATGCAGAAATCTAACTGGAGATAACGCCACAGAAACGAGGGAAATGCAGAGAGAGAGAGAGAGACCCATTAAGTAACCTAGTGGGGGGGGAGTGGGGGAAGGGATGAATTGGTGGGGGCAGGAGATAGAAGATAATTGGAATTTAATTTTGTTCCTTGCCTATTCATTGGCTTAAATGCAGGTGTTTAATTATGCTGCTCTGCAGATAGCGGGTAGCTGTCAAGGTACGAATGTACCCTCTCTTCCCTGGTACGTGGGCTTTGCAGTCCTTGACTAAAAATGCTCTGAAGCAAACCAAGGGACCTTTAATGTAGGAACTTTTAATGCTGAGCTCCCCTCTAAGAGGAGAAATGGCTCCCATGTGGAATCAAGGAATGGCTGGGAAACGTCTCCATAACCACCCTGAAGTTCTCGGTCTCTTTTGGAGATGGGAGATTTTGTTTCTGCTTTTAATAGATCCACAGGTACCGTTAAAGCCATACAGAAAAAGTGTAAAATCTGGTGGTCTAGTCAAAAGCTTGGCAAAGCGGAGGTGTACACATGTATAGGTGAATTTCCCATCACATTTTTTACTGCCTTCTCTGTCTGGGAGCACGGTGGCTCAGTGGGCTAGAGTACTGAAAACTGTAGGCTGCAAAGTCGGCAGCTCGGTGGTTTGAATCCCGGGTGCCACACAGCAGAGCAAACTCCCGGTGTTAACTCCAGCTCCTGCCAACCCAGCAGTTTGAAAGCATGTAAATGCAAGTAGATAAATAGATAAATAGGTACCCCTGTAAAAAAAAAAAAAGCGGGAAGGTAAAACATTGTTTCCTTGCACACATGCCAGCCTCATGGCCAAGGACTTGCACAACACTGGCTCTTCGGCTTGAATTCGGAGATGAGCACTGTCCCTAGAATCGGACACGACTAGCTCGCATATGCCGAGGGAACCTTTACCTTTACATTTACCTGCCTGGGATGCTTTGCCGATGATGGTCTTTTTTCTTGGGTCCGTGCCCCAAGAGGCTCGCTTTTTGAGATCCACACGGTGCATCAAATTCATGCCGCAGGTGTCCTTCTGGGAGAGGTTTACATCTGGCTGGTGTCTGCATTATTCCTAGCTGAGCCAAACTGTGCTGCAGCACTCGAAATGGTCCAGGTGGTCCCTGCAGTTGTGGCAGAGTTTCATCACATGCTCAGAAGCTGGTTTTTTTGGAAACCGGGCCAATAAACAGGTGGCGCTGCCTCTCTGTCCCTCTGCTTTTAAACGGTGCATCTGCACTTGACATTTTGGCATGAGAACGATTAACGGTGTCATCGCTGCAAACCTACTCTCAGGAATAGGTCAGGAGGAGTACGGATAGTGCTTGTTCCCCAGCCACCAAAGTGCAACAGGCAGGCTTTCAGAATGCCAAGTGCATCCGCTCACCAAGACAGCTGTAGCCGGTGATTTAGAGATGGCTGCTGCACCTGAAAACAGTCCAACGGCAGCCGAGATAAAATCACATCCGCCGCTGCCTGGCACCGTCTAAATTTAGGCTGCGCTTCTCGTCTGGAGCCTTGTCTCTCCAGCTTGCAGGCAGAAGGAGCAGAATTAATTTCGGCGGCGGGGGAGGGGGAGGGGGGCTAATGTTTTATTTACAGCTAGGGAAAAAACTGGCACAGGGTGGGACGGGATGGAGGGGAGGTGGGGAGCCGTGCCGTACCAAACAGCACCAGGGTTTGCTTAGTCCAGGCAAGGGTTTGGTGACAGCTCGTTTCTACCAGCACATCCCAGGAACCTGAGATGGGAACTTCCTCGACACTGCCTTTCCCTGTATAATGTGGCCCTGTGCCTGCCCTTTCCCAGCATCCACAGATTGCTGTGTTAAAACTGGAAGGCGGGATCGCTTTTTCTCATGAGAGGTAATAAAAGTTCCTCGTCGCTTTATGGGGAAGATATAGCAGGGATCTGATGTTTCCCCCTTCCTCCCATCTGTCTACATGGTCCTTTCCGCTTTTATTCCAGCCATCAGGATTTGGTTTCATTCCATTCTGGAAATTTATTAAAATCAACATTCACAATTCTCCCTGATATCTGGGACAGAAGGAACTTGGGGTTTTTAAAAATGTGATTTTGTTGTTGTTGTTGGGGGGTTGTTGGGGGGTTGGGGTGGGATCCGGGGGCAAGTACGGCCCATTCTTCTGCACCTTGATGTGACTGTGCTTCTTATGGCCCAACCATAGGTTTTTAAAGATCGGAAGTTAACAATGGTTTGCAAGCCAGGATCAAGATAGGTGTGGAATGTAACCTGTTGAGCAGGTACCTGTTAAACTCTGGGCCAACTTAGACCTTCTGCCAAAAAAAAAGTAGGAGGAGATGTACTTGAATCCCTTTGTTGTGGTTAAGGGGGGAAAGAGAGGTGTAACACCTTTTCTAGTTTACGAGTTGGTCTTTCTCTGTGCTTTAACGTTGTGTTGGCTGCTTAGAAACTCTTTCCACTGAATTTTCTCTCTTCTCTCTCTCTCTCTCTTTCTCTTTCCTCTGGCTTCCTCAACAGGATACATGCGCACTGGGATCTTAACATCTCTTTCCGTGAGACCTCTTGCAGGTACCTGTTTCTGAGCCTGTTCTTTGTATTGGGGGAGAACAAACCTTTTTGTGTTTCAAATGGCATTTGCGGGATGTCCTTAGATAAGGAAGGCCTTTCTTGGGTTTTCCTTCTGCGCGCTCTGATCTCTGTTTGTCTTCTTCTTCTTCTCCTTCTCCTTAACCATTGTGGGACTCTCATAAAGGTGGCAGTTCTATTGCTTGACAATAGATGAACACAACCATTGCTAGTGGGGTATGCTGGCACTGCACATGCATGTCCAACTCTTACAGCCTAAAAGCAGCTGCCCTACCTGAGCAGCATCGGAAAGGTTTTATTTCATATTTACTTTTGTTATTCGCACCCTGCCTTTCCCCAAGAGAGGACCCAAAGCCAGCTTACGACTCTAAAACAGACAGTGCAATGAATGATTACAATATTTAAACGCCGGTAGGCCCAGTGGCAGGAAGGCACCACAAGGCATGGATATAAAACATCTACTGCTGACATGGCTTCCCCTCCTTTGCTGCCTTTGTGAAGGGCTAGATAGAATACTCTGTGATGGGATGAGGGTGGACATTTCCTCCCTGGCAGGCCGTGGGAGAGAAATCATGACCGTTGACTCCCAGATGTCACTGGCTTTGGAGTTGAGTCATCCCAAACAGGTCACACTCAGTGGTGTTGCATGTGTATTGTCTTGCATTAGTTAGGTCTTTTTTTGGGGTGGGGAGAGTTCAGCCCTTCCTCCTGGACACTTGGCAAGATCTCGACTCAACTTTACCTGACTGCCTCATGTCTCCTTCTGATCTCCTTTTTCTAAGCCCGGAGAGGTTTCTGTGTTCCTTCCTTCCTTCCTTCCTTCCTTCCTTCCTTCCTTCCTTCCTTCCTTCCTTCCTTTTTCTTTTTCGCCAAAGCCCCATCTGGTCACTTTGGAGTCGCTATCTCTGTTGCCCCCCATGAAAAAAATGTTAAACAGGCCCTGTGCTGTTGGTACCAAACCCCAGTCTGATTAAACCTCCCCCCCCAATAACCCCCCACCACACACACACACTTCCCAGAAAGAGGAAACGTTACAATCTCTTGAGACCTGCTAGGTAATTCTTTCTCCTCCATGCTTTGAAGTTAATGCACGGCTGACGTTTTAGTGCTGTTTCTAAGTGCGCCTCTCCCTATTTTATTTTTTTTTAAAGGAAGCGACTCCGCAAGGAGACATCTCCTTTGTAAAAATGCATCCTTCGCCCAGACGCTTTGTTGGGGTGGGTGCGTGGGGGACCCGACACCTTAGGCTTCAGGGTTGCTCAATAAATGAAAGGCTTTTAAGCTCCCCCCCCCCCAGCATCTGAGTATCCTATTCAAAAAGGCAAAAACAAAACCAGATCATTTATTTCCTGCAAAGGCCTGGCATGAATTAAAGGCAAATTAGTGCTCCCGGGGCTTCAGAGAGCCTTTGAATTCTGTTTTCTTTTCTCCCCTCACAGAGTCTAAATGGAGTAGTTGGGGGCTTGGATATTGCCAGAATTAAGGTTTGGAGGGCAAATTAAGCACAGATTAATTTTGCTGTCATGCACAGTCCTCTTGGCTAAGTGTCCAGAGGGTGGGATTGATTCCACCTAGGGCCGGTCCTACCATTGGGAGAAGTGAGGTGACCAATTGAAAGGTGGTAGCAGTAGTAGCTTCTCAAGAGGGCCCGGAACTGTTTCAGCCCTGTCGGAGCACAGAGCAGTGTGTGCACCCCATAACCTATTGTGAGTGTTAAGATCATCAGGAGAAGCCTTTCTCTCTGTCCCACCATCTTCAAAGGTGCATTTGGTGGGGAGAGAGGAGAGGAGGGCCTTCTCTGTGGCTGTTCCCAGACATGGGAACTCCCTCCCACTGGAAGCCAGCCTGGCCCCATCTCTGCTGTCCTTCCGCAATCAGACAATTATCTGGCCAGCTTTCTCTTAACAGCCGTCTTCCCTGAGTGGTTTTTTTTAACTGGATGGCTGTGCCTTATTGCTTTGAAAGTATTTTTAGGCATCACTTTTCGTTCACCAGCTTTTTAATCCTTTTAGATATTTTTTTACAATGATGTAAGCCTCCTTGGGTCCTTATTAAAGAGAAAGGCAGGGTGAACATAAACTCAAAACAAACCAGGGAGATTAATGTTCTCTCATCGAATCATAAAAAGTTATTGAAAGTAGACGCTAAAAACCAAGTGTGTCCCCTCCCCCACTATGCCTACCACAAATCACCTTCTTTGGCGATTTCCTGATCATTTCCTCTAGCAATCCAAGTGTGTGTCTGTGTGTGGGGGGGTGACCCTGGGATACAAATTGCACACACGTGGGGCCAGCCCATAAGGGCTGTGTGTGGCGTGCCTCTTGGCGCTGGCCGTCCCTATATTAATGGCCCCTCATTGCAGCCGCCGCCAGGGAATGATCGATGCAGCAGGTGCTTGATGGATGTGGGGAAGGAAGATTTATAGGTGCCCCTCGCGGTTCCTGTTGGGCCCGCTGATGCGGAGGAGGATGGCAGTGGGGGAATGTGGCAATGTGCCCCCCCTCTTTCTTCCCAGAATTGTGCTGAGAAAGAGTCCTCTCTCGATTTGCAAGTAAAACCTCTTTACTTACCCCTTTCTTAAATCAAAGCGGAGGGGACCAGCGTCTTTGGCAGGGGGAAACCCCCAGGGACCCATTTCAGCGGCAAGTGGGGCCGTGGAGAAAAGACGGCAATGAAAAATCATATTCTTGCGTAAAGTGCTTTTTTGTGGCTTAGCTATAAGTCTTAGGAGAGAGGCTTTTCGGCATTTCCAAAACGTTAGGGTAGTCGTGGAGGAAACAAACATAATAAAAATGGGTGCCATGAGGATCGGGGCCATGGCCATCACAGAAACCCCATTTAGGGCCCTCCAGGCAACTAGACAGACCACAGAATCTGAAATTCCCTACCAGAACTGGTACTAGTGGTTTTTTCCACCTTGGTAGCATAGAACTCAGAACTAAGGAGACCTGTAAATAATGTTTTTTTTAAAATTTTATTTATTTATTTATTTATTTATTTATTTATTTATTTATTTATTTATTTATTTATTTATGAGTATTTTTACCCAGCCTTTCTCCTTGGACAAGGACACAAGGCAGATTACAGTAATGGGGAACAATATACAGTCCAGTACAATTAAGATACCTTCAAGTTTAAGAACAGGGAATTGAGGGGGTATCCTAACAGTCTTAGAAGGCAACATTAAAGCTAAAAGAGAACGCGAACGGTTAAGAAAAGAGTATAAATTCCATGTAATCCTGTACGGTAGACCATCTAAAAGTTATGAGGGATGGGAACTAACAATTGATAACATAGTGTCAATGTAATCACACAAGGAGAGATACAAGCACAAAGTGACACATGGTTATAAACACAAAGTCTGTGTTGCCATCTATGGTAGTCCATCATTCAGGGAAAGCTTGCCTGAAGAGAAAGGTTTTTGCCTGCTTCCCGAGACACAGCAGGGATGGGGCAGTCCGGGCCTCTAGTGGGAGGGAGTTCCAGCGTCTGGGTGCAGCAGCCAAGATGTAATGTAATGCAATTTAAATAAATAAATGAGTGCTACAAATGAGCACCAGGGTAATTCAGGCCACAGATCTGGCCTGTTCAGTTCCAAAGTTTGAATGGCAAGGCTGCCTCTCTCCCCTTCGTTCTGCTTCTGATGAGATGCTCCTTCTCAGGGCTTGAGAGCCTTGACCCAAATCCTTGAGAGGCTCGTCTTCAGGTTTTATCCTGCCAGGCTGCTCTGTCCGCTATCGACCGACCGGAGAAGTAAGGTATTGGCCGCTCAGCCAGCGATTAAGGGAGGCTTTGTCATGCTGTGTGCAAGGCGATAAGCCCAGGGGGTGAAGGCGATAAAGGAGGCCGGGTGGACACCGTGCCTCTGGGATCATCCAAGGGGAGATGTCAGCTTCTCCCCGGATCGGATTGCTGAGTCCTCCCTTCCTTTTGGCTGACTCAGAGGTCCTGGTTTTACCGTCCCGGGAGATTGGGAGGCGTTGACCTTGCTTGCTGCGCCCCAGGCCTTCTCTGCTTGCAAGGGAGGCTCTTGGGCGAAGCCAACAGGAGTGTGTGTGTGTGTGTGTGTGTTTTTTTGGGGGGGGGGTTAGAAGGTCTTTCCCTCCCTTCACACAGCCGGGAGCAGTTGGGGGCAGGGGAGAGGATGTTAATCCCTCCTCTGGGTTGTGCAAGTGTGAGGTTGTACAACGCGGCAACCAAAAGACACCCTCCTCCCAAGGAAAGGGCGGCCCATCTCCCTCTCTAGATTCAGTGGAATTTTGTTGTCTATGCATGCATGTCATTTTGCTCGGTTTCTATACTCCATACCGATTGGTTTGTTTGTTTACCACCTTTCTCCTTAAAACGGACCCAAAGGTGGATAACGTTATTCAAAGACTGCACATAAAAAGCCCCAAACAGTATATTTTATTACTTATTTATTTATGAATATTTGTATACAGATGCTTTTTTTGCTTCCAGGCAGAAGCACGGGCACTCGGAAGACGCTGTTCCGCCTTCCCTAATGGATGCTCTTTGATGAGAAACGTCTTGGAAAAGTACGAGGGGTGCTCCCCCGTGGATGCTCATGTTCTGGGTTGGCGGAACAGAAGCGTGTGCCTGGGAGAATCCGTGCCTTCCAAATCTTGCATGCATACCGGTGCTCAAGCAGATAGATAGATAGATAGATAGATAGATAGATAGATAGATAGATAGATAGATAGATAGATAGATAGATAGACAGACAGACAGACAGACAGACAGACAGACAGACAGACAGACAGA
>JAHTLZ010003423.1:6133165-6166879 GCA_023846285.1 Phrynocephalus versicolor | reverse complement strand
CTTCCTTCCTTCCTTCCACAAACAAATCTTCCAGTTTCTTAAGCATGCGGGATGAGTTCATCTTTACGTTTGAGGGAGCGGGTTGGGGGTGGGTGGGAGGTTGGGGAGAGGTGAAACCAGACATATGAGGCTTTATTCGTCCTAAGGAAAGACTCAAAGGAATTCACTCTTTCTCAGATCATTAGGTTATATGAGGGATTCCTTAATTAAAATTAATTTATGCTGATCTTTTCATCCCTGTTAGTAACATCTGAGCAAGTTTCTATTTTTAAGAGCCAGTGGGAGCCTGCTTTTATAATGTATAGTTTGCTCTCTTTATTTCCCCCATATGCTTCGGCTTAGCCAAAGTTCTCTGCTCCATTTCTTTGGCCTTCTCTCCCTGCCATATGCAGCCACCTTTTAAGGAGAAAGGCAGGATACAAATATTTTAAATAAATCAATTTAAAGGTGAAACATTTTCTTTTAAAAAATTGCTCTGCCAGACTTTTCAAAATGTATTTTTAAAAGTTCTGGATATGTGTAACTCAGGAGAGGAGGGTTTGGTTTTGCATTCCAGCCTTTGGGAAGATGTAACAGCGTTCATTGCAACCAGAGAGTATGAATTTGCAAGTGCAGGAGGGTCTTCAAGACAGCTGTGGAATTGGTTGCCTGGACCCAGACACCGCCCTGAGCAAACAGGGGTGATGGTGTGTGTGTGTGTGTGTGTGTGCTACACCTGGGGGGAGGACTGATCCGGCTTGGAAAGTTGGCACACGAGTGCTTCCCCCACCCCACCCACCCCCACAACAGACTTGGTTCTCTGTTCCTTAGAGGGTTTGCTGTTTTAAGTGGAAACAAATTAGCAATCGATTATACTCAGATTGATTAGAACTGCTTGCCCTGCATTCTGTTGGCCTGATGGCCTGTGCAATTGAAAAAAAAAACCCTTGAGCCAGCGGTTGTTGCGCCAAGTGTGGATGGAAGAAAACAGGCCTCCGGTGGATTCCTCTCTGCCCTGCCTGGCTTGCCCTGGGACTCCCCCCATTGCTTTGAAAGCTAAGGCTGCTGGGGTGCAAATAGGTTTTTGGACAGTAGGAGAATGTGGCTGGACGCACGCCGGAGCTCGGGGTGGCCGTGTAGGGAGTGAAGCGTCCCTTGCCTGCCCCTCATGGTGTCCCCATAGCATCTACATTGGTTTCCCCCTGCAAGACCCTTTATAAGATGCATGGTTTTTAAGGACTGCTTGTTGCACAGTCACAGGGACTAGAAACTTCCTTTGTTTCTTTATAAAAATACATCAGAGAATCATGGCTGGTCAGAACCTGGGTTTTTAGCCTCACGGCCTGAAGTCGGGCTCCTTTCTTTGTCCCCCCCCCCGTTTCCTTCATTCTCGCTCCTCCTTAGCATCGTAATTAGACAGGTGTCAATATTCCAATAGTGATCCAGTTGGGAGGACGAAATGCATTTTGCTACCTAGAGAGAGAGAGAGAGTTGAGCTTATCTATGGGGGCAGAAATGGTGCAAACCAGTAAAAAGTGTCTGCGCTGTTTTCCTTCCAGTCTCTGAGTCCTTCTCTGCTCCTTTTATTCTTTCTTCTTCCACCTGCCCCTTTCCTTACCCCCCCCATCCCACCCCAACAGCATCCTCTGAAAAATTAATCAAGGTGATAGCCATTTAATCCATCTCTTGGAGAAGGCAGCTAAGCTTTAATCAGGCTTTCCCGAGACCTGGCTATCTATCGCGTTGGGATCAATGCTGCTTATTCCAGACACCAAAGACGGTCTCCCTTCCCCCCCCCCCCACCCCCCCCCCCCGCCCGGCCCCCCCCCCCACTCTGTGCGTCTGCACAGGCTGGGTCTTTTGCCATTCTCTCTTCTCTCCCAGCCCCCCAACCCAAATCCTACTCAGTTTGCCCTCCATGGTTTTAAGACGAAGCCACTGATTATCCCATCAAGACCTGAGAGCCGGCAGCACAAGTTGGTCGGGTGGCTGGGTAGCTTCCATTAATCTGCTGAAGCTTAAAGGAAATAGATGGTCAGACTTTTTCTCCCGAGTCAAGCTGGGTGGGTACAGACCAGCATCTTGGGCTTGGAGCCTGGGTATTCAAATAGGGTCCTCCTTTTTGAAGTCTGCAATCTGGCCTGCCTTTTCCCCCCTCCTGAATCCAGGAGGGAGCATGGGAGTTCTCGACCAGGGTCTTCTCAGTCAGGACCTCATTAAACTACGAATCCCATGAGTCCTTATTTGGGGGGGGATGATGATGCATGTCTCTTAAAAGTGGGTTCAGTTTGCTGTGGCTGCTTAGAAAAAACAGATAACACTCTTCTTGTAGGTTTTCTTCACTCCCACTTTTTTTGGGATGGAGGGGAAGGGGCTGGCTGTGGGCAGCGACATTATTCACACCGCGATTTTTGGCACATCTAACTGAGCTAGAACTCACAGTCTCGACCATTGCATTTCCGGCGGCGGGCGGGGGGGGGATGTCTACAACCCCTTCTGCCACCCCCTCTGTGAGGGATCCCCAGCACCTGTATCACTCCACGCTTCTTATCTCTGCCTTCTCAACATGCAGATAAGAGAATGCTGGGCAGAGAGGCAAGAGACAGTGCAGTGCGATGTAACACTTGGGCTTTTCTTTCATTCTCTCTCTCTCCCCCCCCCCCATTCTTTTCCTCTTTGGCTGTGCAGTGGGCGGTGGAGGCAGGAAGCCCAGAGGGTGTGAATTTCATTTTCTTTCTTCCTCAAGAGGGGAGTGTGCCGAGGAGGAGGGAAAAGGCACCTGGAGGGCCCGCTCATGCTTCCAGCCAGGAAACACCAGGGACCTGCCTTTCCTTTCCTTTCCTTCCTCTGCCTCCTCCCTCCGCCGCCAACCCCCCCCCCGCACGCAGTGGGGGCTCCGGAGATCAAACACCCGCCCTATCTCGGTGGAAGCAGCCTCCGCCGCCTGCCTGAACGCCTCCTGTCAAACTGTGCAGAACGTTCCTGCATCTCATATATGGAAATACAGCCCTATCGGAGGCTCTGAACAGGGGCCGTGTGGCAGGTCACGCAGGAAGGATGCATTCTCTCCCCCCCCCCCGGCGGGCGCCCCCCCCCCCCCCCAAAACTCCGGCGGGCTTTCCTCTTTCTGCATCAGTCTCTCTCCAACCCCATCTCTCCCTCCAGTAAATTCTCGCTTCTGACATCAGCTCTGATCGTGTGGAGATCAGCTCCCCTCACCCCTCCCTGGAGAGAGCTGCATTATTTAGAGCTTGCTGCGAGTGGATGGGTCCGGGAGCAGGTACTTGAGGTGCCTGTTCTCTCTCTCTCTCTCTCTCTCTCTCTCCCCCCTCCCCCCTCTCTCTGCATGGGCTCAGACCCAAATTTCTGGCAGTCCCAAATTTCAGTTCAGAGAAGCTTTCCTTAGGCTCAGTTGTGGTGGTGGTGGTAGTGTTGGTGTCAGATTACTACATCAGAGCAGCTCGGATGGCCAAAGGAGAAAGGCGGAGGGAGGGTGAGCAGCAACAGGCCACTTTGGTTTGAAGTTCTTCCGGGCTGTAGATAATGTTTTAGGAGAGACTTTTTTGAAGGTATTTGCCGCCCGGAAGAAGTGACGTTTTGAGCTGAGTAGGTACCAGACACCTTTGGGAGGCGTTAGCTGTGTCTCCACTTGTGTTGGGGAAAGGAAAGGAAGCAGAATAAATGTAGCATTTTAAAGACTACTGTATCATTTTTCATACCCAGAGTGATCTTGAACCCTAGGAGAGTGGAACAATACTGCTTGTTGTCTTTAAGGTGCTACAACATTATTCTGCACACAAATGCACCCTGCTAACAGTAAACAGTTGGGGCTTTGTGGAGAAGAGGGGGCCGATTTGGAAGTCCTGCAGGAACTGGTTGGGGATTCCCATATTCCCAATCCACCAGGAATGTGAATTGGACTTCTGGGCTTCAGGGCCCCAGGCTCAGCCCCGGAACCAAACTGATTGATATTGCTCCTTAGACCAATCAAAAAACACAAAACAGTTGCATTTTCATGGGTGGGATTGACGCTCAAGGGACCAAGGTGTGCGATCATTAGCCTTCTCCCGGTTTAGTTTTGCCTGAGCTGGCCTGATGGAAGAGTTCTGCATTGCTCAAAAACAGGCAGGTGTCTATGAATTTACGGCCGGTACTCTTAGAGGCAGATTGTCCACTTGTGTTTTACTGGATTTGGTTTTGTTGTGGTCCCCCAAAGTACAGCTAGGCCCAAAGCATCCACTTAGTGAAAGGCGGGCGTGGTGTTTCTAACCTGGGTGAGCTTAAAGGAGGAGATCAGAAGGAAGGGCCTCTAAGCAGGCCTTGGTGACCTGTAGAGGTGGAGAGCTGCCTGGGGTCCCCACTGGAGGAGGCAGCTTTGCGCAGGAAGAAAGGACCGACAGAGACGTGCTTCTCGGTGGCATTTGCGCGCGCCGGGGCAGAGCAGAAGGCCCGGGGCAGCTGCCGCTGTCTAGGCTGCCACCTCTGAGCGGCTTTGGCGGGCTCCATGTCACACCTGGCGGCGGCTGGGGATTTGACGGGATCAAGCTCCCCGCATTAACCCCGGGAGCGCTAAACACCAAAGCAGACAGCAAAGCCGCCACCAAGCAGGAATGGTTGCCTGGGGTGGGTGGGGGGCAGGAGGGAGGGGGCTCATTTAGTGGGTGGGGTGGGCGTTTAAAGCAAGGCAAATCTCCCTGCTCAAGCCGTTCCCTTGCACCTCGGATCTTCTTTGGAACAGATCAGGAGGCGCCTGCCATAATTAGGCGTGTCATGATCGGCTGTGTCTCCGCCCGCCGTGGCCTCCAGCTTAGTGGCGGCGGAAGGGAGGGAAAGATCCAGACACGCCGCGGATTTCCCTAGATTGGGGCTGCCTCCCCCCCACACAATACACCTCCAAGACTGCAGTGTTGAATGGGCTGTGGGCAGCTGTGAAAGCAGCTGGTGCCTTTTTCTGAGCTCAATCTAAGGAGGGAAGTAGGTGGGTGGTGTGATGGGGGAGGGGAACGACGACTGTCATTCAAGCCGCCAAGCCGTGGGTGGGTCCCGGCGGCGGTGGCAGGAATAGAAATGTACAAGCAGGGGAATTCCCCAGCTGCTTGCTCCCTCCCTCCCCCCCCCCCCCCCCGGGCAGGCCACCTGCCACATTGGGAGGAGGGTTTGTGAGCTGCTCCCCTAAATAACCCCTGAGCTCAGACTTCTCAACATCTGCAGCCTTCACCAAAGGGGCTTCTTCTTGCCCGGTTCTGAATCAAGAGGGGTACCAGATGTATGGGGTCCCTGCAACTCTGTGGGGTCAGATTCAAAGAGATATTTTTCATCTTCTTCTACTGCAAATCCCAGAACCCCACACTCAAAACAAAAGAGAGGCCATGCCAGGCAGGTTTAAATTTTTTTTTCATGAGAAAATGCACCTCTCAGGTTGATGGGCTCATCAGCAGTACTGCCCTTTGCAAGTTGCATTTATTTGTCTCCCCCGACCCCACCCCCCAAAAAAGAGTGCCTTTAGCTCAACAGGATGAGGAACCCGAGAGGTTTTCTTGGAGGGGGGTGTTGTTTGTTGTTGTTGTCGAAATATGAGCTGGCTTATTAGCCCATTAGAAGCTAATCCAGTGAGATTCCAGCTTTAGAAGGGGCAAGCAGGGGGGGGGGAGGAAATACCAGGACACAATGTTTAGAAAAAAATCCTGTTCAAAACAAAGCAATGTTGTGGAGCAGACACCAAAAGGGGGCTATATAATATAATAAATTAAATGTATAGACCACCCATCTCTAAATGGGTGGTTTGCAACATAAGCAAGGGTTGTAAAATGTCCTTACAGATAAAAAAAATAAACCTTTCCCCATGCGTCGTGTAGCCACTGGGAAATAGATTATACTTTCCTCTCGGCACTCGCAGTCCACATTGTGAGCTGTTACTTCCCTGGGTAATCACACCTTATTTTAAGTGGTTCAACCTGCATGGTGTACCTACTGGGGACCCTCTGGCCTCTTTCGTCCAAGGCAGTTGCCTTGCACAGCTTAACGGCACGCCCACCCCCTGCGGTGTGTCTCCGGGTGGTTTGGATGCTTCTTTTTCTTTTTAGCCAAAACTGGACACGAGAAGAAGTATCTGAAGGGCATCCCCCACCCCAACCCACCCCTGCCTGATTTTTTTCTCTCTCCTCCCCTTCTTCCATCTAGGCTTTGTGTCTGTTTGCTTTCCCCCTTGCCTCCTTCATCAGTTCCCCAACTCTTCTTGCTCTGTAGAAAATTCCCACACGCCCCTGCTGGAAGGGGCCGTCACACAGATGACCCCGGAGGAGCATTACAGGAGGATGATCTCCGCTCTCAACGAACACGGCACGTTTGAGGACCAGCAGCAGCAGCAGCAGCAGCAGCAGCAGCAGCAGCGCCTCTACCAGCTGGCAAACAGCATGGCCGTGCCCAGTCATACTGGTAAGGGCACCTTGGTATCTCAGGGCTGTGATGGTGGCGAGTCCCCCCCCCCCCGGTTTGTCCACCCCTGCGTCCCTCCCGCTGCGCTCTTTGAAAAAGCGGCTTCGGTCCAGGGTTTCTCTGGAGCTGAGGAATCTTAAAATTGGACTACAGTTTCCATAATCCCCCAACCAGCAAGGGGGGAAATCTGGGAGAAGTAGTAGTCCAAGGGGAAAAATAAATAATCATTTTCTCTTATGCAAAGAGAACATTTGTTATGGCAAAGGAGATCAAAAACTCTTGTGTGGCCGTGTGGGTTAGAGGAGTATGGGCATTGTAGTCCCCATCTTGAGAAAAGGCCTGATCCCTCGGCCTGGGTAATAATGCTAAGCTCGAGAAAGCCTCTTGATTTGGGTGATGGCTTTTCTCAGTTGGATTCGCCTGGAGGCCACTCCTTACTTGCCACAGGTGACCGGGGAGGCATTGCACATACTTAAGAGAAGCCTAACTAAAACAAGTGAATATCTCCCTTCGATTCTCCAGCTCTGGAGCTGCGGAGAAGTTCCCTGGGGAAAAGACACTCTCAGGTTGAGCTCAGGTATAAATTTTAGTTCTGCCAGTACAGAGTGCTTATGATCTGTGGGCAACCCTGGTAGCAGCAGCTCATGTTTAATAATTTAGAAACCTTTTCTTTTTTTAAAAAAAAATGTGCATGTGTTTAATTGCTTCCCTCTTTCCCCCCTCCCCTCCCCTCCTCCCCCTTCGCTTTCTCCCTGCACACTGCCGCTCTGTATCAGCATTAATCCTGCCCTCCCCGCTTCTCCCCACCTGAAACTGCCATCCCTGGAGCATCCTTATGTCAATCACGCTTGATTTTCCAAGCCGTCAAGAGAGTCGGGGAGCGAGGCATTGTAAATAACGCGTCCTGTATTTGCGGGCGGGCAGGCGGGCGGGCGGGCAGGGAGGTGATGCCGGAAGGCTTGAGGGAAGCAGGAGGGGGGGGGGGGAGGAAGGGCGAGCAGGCTGCTGCGGTCATTCAGGATCGATGCGGCGTGTAGAAGCGGCAACACAGCAGCGGCGTTGGGTTTGTAAATTGCCGAGGGCGTGGGGGTGGGGGTGGAAGTGAGCTTCTTTCCCCCAGCTAATTAATTTATAAATGCAAGAGATGTGCAGGGCTTGCTGAGATAAAGCCTCTCGGAGCCTTCTGTGTGTTCTGATGGAGCTGCAAACATTTTCTTTCTAATTTTTAAAAATATGTATATATGCCGTGTATTTATATATGCATGTAATAATGACTGGGGAAATCGGAGAGCAAGCAAGCAAGCAAGTAGGGGTGGCTGTTAGGACAGAACTGTGCAGCAGGCTTATTATCTAAGCAAATACACATTTTCTACATACGTACTTCCGGTGCCTGATAATAATTGTGTATGTGCATTTGAAGGATGAGTTTTAACAGTTTTCACCAGGGCTGATTCTTGACCCTCTCAAGCTGTGTACCTTCCTCTCCATGGTTGTCCCCTACAACAAAGCCTCTCTGGTTCCTAGTTTCCAAACTCCCGTTATAACCGGGCATGTTGATAGATGGTGGGAATGTCAGTTTTGGAGGAGATTACAGCCCCCAAGGCCTAAAGACCTCAAGAGGAGTGGGAGAGGCACCTCAAATCACCATCTGCAATTCTTGCCCACCAATTCTTCACCCATTAGGCCTCTAAAAATGCCCCCCGCCCCGCTAGTCCTACCCCAACAATGCATTAAGCCCCCCTCGGTTGCTCTCTTACCAGGCTGTGCAATTTCCTGGGACTTTTTAATAAAAGTCTTCTGGGGCTGCAGCGGTCGCAAGTGCTGTTTTTTGGTCGTGCAAATGTTGTCTGCAGAGCTTGGTATGGGGCAGCCTCTCCCCTCACCCCCCATGACTCCCTTGAGAGAGCCTGATATCAAGGGTGCAGGGCTGGGGCCAGGACTTAGCAGAACCAGCTGCCTGTCACACGATCACCTTGAAACGGGCTCTCCTCCATGTTTCTCTCGCCCCCAACGATACTGTGGTCTCCTACCCTTTCCTCCTACCCCTCTCCCTTCCTCCCTCTCTCCCCCCCCACCCCCCAGTTTCTCTCTCTTTGGCTCTCCGATAAAGGCATCAACTGTCATAATAAATAAACCATTGTCTGCTTCCTCTGAGCCCAGTACAAAACAGCCGCTAATTAGCGCTCACTAATTACCTGGCTGTGGAAGGATTAACACTCTGGGTTTATAGGAAAGGGAGGGGGAGAGCAGAAGGCAGGACGCTGAGATGGAGAAGCCCCTTCAGGCAAACATGTTGGCTGGGTGGCTCAGTGAGATGGGCCTCTGGAAAACAAGGGTTGCCATGAGTCAGAATTGACGGGACGGCATGTTATGGTCACGCGCGTCAATTTATTACAACAAAGACTAGACGCAGGCATGCCCAAACTTCGGCCCTCCAGATGTTTTGGACCGCATCTCCAACAGTCCTTTGCCATTGGCAATCTAAGCTTGGAATTCTGGGAGCTGTGGTCCAAAACATCAGGAGGGCCAAAGTTTGGACATGCCTGGCACTAGAGCGTTCATTGGAACAAGCAGCAAAGAGCGGAGGTACCACCAGAACGAGCCCCATGGAAGTCACTTGCAAAGTGGGGAAAGAAGACTCCTTGCAGTTTGCATAAAAGTTATCCCAAAGGCTTATCTCTTGTTCAGAGCTGGACTCTCTCTGTAGGTTATTTTTGCATAGGGCTGTTATTGTCCTGGCCGTTGCTGCACTTCTGGAGAGGCAGCCGGTCAGCCAACTGTGAGAAGGGGAGAGGATGGGCCTCCGCCTGACCCAGCAGGGCTCTCTCACGGTGTCACTGGTTTGGGCTGTGAACAGGCGGAAGTGAGGCGTCACCGGAGCCAAGGTGCCTATTGAGAGAAAGGCAGCCAAGTTATTTAGGTGCAAGTGGAACATCCCTCCACCGCCTTCACCTCTCAGTGGCAACAAATGAGAGGGCTGCCTTTTCAAGATGCCCCGGATAGTCTTCTAGAGGCAGGGGCCTGTGCCTAATGGCAGGGCCGGCCCGGCATCTCAGCAAGGCAGAAAGAAGCTCTTGGACGGAGGAGGACAGGAGTGGTCGGCCCCCTCAACTCCTTTTCTTCTTCCACGTTTTCTCATCCCTTTTGGCTTAGTTAAATGATTTCCAAAGCCAAAGAGTTGAGGAGTCCTGGAGGATGTGTATGCATGAGAGAGGAGGAGGAGGAGGAGGAGGAGGAGAGAGAGAGACAGAGAGGAGGAAAGAGGAAGAGGAAGAAAAGTTGCCAAGTTTGGGTCCATAGCGGTTCAGGCGAGTGTCACGGTCAAGTCAAGGATTTGAACCCAGTTCCTCATGTTCCTTGTCCAAACACTGCAATCAGTACGCCCCCAATGACTAGATGGAACCTAGTCATTGACTAAAGGAAAGGTACTCTGTATGCACTCAGAGGCACTTGTGGTTCATGCTAGGAAACAGACAGTGGGCTTGCCTGAGCCACAAAGCCTGGTTTCAGTGGATTCCCGCAAGAGTCCCTGTGCTTCCTCATGAACTGATGTTGGTCTTTTTGTCTTTCCTCTGCAGATATACTCCGGGCGAGGCAAGAGGTGGCTGTGGCCGCTGCGACGCGTAACCCCGGCACCATGGAAGCCCATCTCCCTTCGGCCAACAATTCGTCCAGTCAGCGTAGGAAGCAGGGCCTCCCCCAGCATCGGGACTCACACTTTCCCGAGAGGTACTTTTCGCTCACTGGGATTTGGGGCGGTGGTGTCTCTTTCCCTAAAATATATGACTTTAGGGAATTTTCTGCCCCTACCTGGTTCCCTTCAAACTTCCGGCAGAAAGAACCGCAACCAGCTGCCACCATGGCTGTGTGGGGTGTACAGCCCGGTTTCTGTTCAGGGGGCAGACCATGAATTTGGGAGCGACATAAACAAATAACATACTTTCCTCCAGTGAGTTACGTTGTGGGCAGAGGATGAGAAGGGTCCAATGTGTTGTTAGTCAGTGGAACTCCCTGCCACAGGACGTGGTGATGGCATCTGGCCTGGATGCCTTCCAAAGGGGATTGGACAGATTCCTGGAGGAGAAGTCCATCCCAGGTGACAAGCCATGATGGAGATGATGTGTCATCTCCAGGCTTAAAACCAGGGTGCTTCAAGTGCCAGATGCAGGGGAGTGGGATCAGGAGACAGAGACCTAGTCTTGTGCGCTTCCAGAAGCATTTGGCGGGGCCACTGTGAGATACAGGAAGCTGGACTAGATGGGCCTTTGGCCTGATCCAGCATGGCTCTTCTTATGTAAGGGTGCTGTGAAATTACATTTCAAAAGCTGCAGAAAAAAGAGAGAAGTAATTTAATTGATGTGACAAGTCGAGTTTCCTTATTGTTTTTTTTTAAAGCATTCTCAGGTTGATTTTGACACCTGTTTCTCAGGTTTCATGCTCTTCTCTTATCAATATTATATTTAAAGGAAAAGGGAGGACCAAACAGAATGAGTAATGCCACCTGTTGTTTTCATAGCCCTGTGCGAACCGAGTTGACAAATAAAGCTTCTAAACAAGAGAACAAGTGAAAGGGGACCAATTCTTGATATATATATTTTTAAAAAAATCAACTTGCCAAATTGTTTCTCACAATCAATTCATTGTCAAAACACGAAGCATTGCATTTGTGGGGATTGGCTGGTTCCGTTTCTCCGTGGCGAGGAGGCACTCTGCCAATGCTCAGAGGAACTGCTTTATAAAAACAGGCCACGTCTTGCAGGAGGAAGCTTGGATGTAAGGTACAGGACAGGTTCTTCATGTGTCTGAGAAGAGAGAGGGTGCAGACAGAGTCTCGGATTTTTTTTTCCCCAGTGCGACATGCTTTCCATTGTTCTTCCCGCCTCTTGTTTTTTGGCCGTTTCAGGGATGTGCCTGGCATGAATCTCCTGGAAAGGAGACGGTCTTTGCAGGTGTGCGAGAGAGTGAGCGTGTGCAAAAAGAGAGCGAGAGAGTGAGACAGTGACGTGCTCCAGTTGAACTACCCCATAACCTCCCTCTGGCCCAGAGCACAGGAATTGAGTGGACAGGTTCGGATGGGGGGGGGTTGCTCCACCAGCCGGCAAGGAAACCTCTTGCAGACTTGGTGTGGCCTGGGGAGATTGCTTTGGTGGATCCCACTGGGAATTTGGGAGCGAGGGAAGCCAGGGTGGTGGTGGTGGTAGTGGCGGATGGATGGGTGGTGGCAGGGATGGATAAGCTGCTCTCGGCCCTCCCTGACCAAACAGATGGTCTCTTCCTTTGGGACTTGCTTGCTTCCCTGGCCGTTTCTGAGTGCAGGTTTGAGCAGAGGATTCCCTCGCTGTTTCTAACGTAGAGGAAAAAGCACTACAGTGCTGCTTTCTGACCCTGGTGTCTGTGTGTGTGGGGGGGCGGGCGGGGAGGGTACCTTGTTGACACCCCACCCCCACCTCTGGAGAGAGGCTTGAAATCCAGAGCAAAGCTGACACATCGCTTCCTAGCCGAGAGAGGCGTCACGGCTTCAGGCAAGGAGAAACGGTGACATGACAGGGGTGATAGAAATACGCAGTGGCAGCCAGGCGGGGGTGGGGTGGTGGTGGTACTTGATGCAGGGTCCACCCTGGGGCAGGCAACTCCCAAAGCTCTGGAGGCTGCATGTGCCACCTCCGGTGTGTGTTGGGGAGGGATGCTCGGGCAGCACAAGACACTGCTCAAATGTTGTGTGTGTATGTGTTTTTGTGTTTGTGTGTGTGTGTTTGTGTGTGTGTCTGGCAGTGCTGTGAAAAGGGGCACCTAAGTGCACAAGAGACACTACCCTTCCCTTCTTAAATAGGTTTCAGAGCTACCTTATGCGATTGGACCAACGACATACTCGTTGTTCAAGTGGTTTTCTGACCCTTTCAGCTTATGTTCCTCCAGGTTTCTGACTGTTTGGGTGGCCCTTGAAGCCCTCAGGCTAAATCCTGGAGCTAAAATGTAAAATAAAATAAATCTTGGAGACTACCAAAAATTCCAGCTTCTATATATAGTCCTTGTGTCTTCCATCCTGGCATGTGTCCATTTGCAGGTTCTGGCAGTTTTCTAGTCCCAAATTAGTAGGACTGTGGTCTCACCAGCTTTCAGGCCAGGTTCTGGGTCTGTTTTATTGTTCCCTCCTGTAGAGGAGCTCTGTTCGAACAGCTCTACTTCTTTGTTGAGAACACCAGAGTCTGAGAAGAGGGTCCCCTTGGAGATGCATTGAAAGGGCACACTTAGAGGGTCGACCTCCCCATTTTGGCCTTTGGTCTTCTGCTGTTGTGCTCCTTTTGCATCACCCCAACTGGCTGCCTCTCCCGGTCACTAAGGTCAAACAAGAGATGCTTTCTGCCTGGCTGGACTCCGAAGCGTCTTGGAAGCGTGAAAGACAGGTTGGGTCCCCGTGAGTGTCAAGGAGGCGGTAGGGTGGCCCGGAGGGACAGGGCAATGGCTGGAAGGGGGCAGAGACAGCCGCAGCCTGGTGGTGGAGGCGGCGAAGGAAGAGAAAAGGCCAGGGTGACCGGAGGGGCTCACAGAGCTGCAGGCAGATTGATGGCCTTGCTGGCCTCTCTTGAGAGCAAGGCAATAATACATGTCAAGTTGGAGGGCGGGCGGGGAAGAGAGGTCTAGGAGCGTGGCTTGGTGTGGTGCTAAAATTCCATTTCAGCTTCCTGTCGGGAGGACCTCCGCGGGGGATTAGGGCAGTTCACGGATGCAGTGACGGGCGGAGGCAGCGGGCAACAGCAGCGGTGCCAAGAATAATTAGCCACTGTAGAATTCAGCCATTAGCTGGAGGCAGAGAGAGAGAGGGAGAGAGAGAGAGAGAGAGAGGCAGGAAGTGAGCGGGGAGGAAGAAGAGAGACCCGCCGGCAATCCAGGCTGATTTGCAAAAGGCTGCGTCGAAGAAGAAAGCTCCTCCTTCCCACTGGCCTTTGCCAGGTGCAAGATGGTCAAGGACCAGCAGCACCCTGATCTCTGAGAAGCATATATGTCAAGTGGGCAGGTGGGTGTTGCTCAGCCTGCTGGCATTGGGCTGGCCTGCAGGGTTGGAGTATCGGCTGCTGAACTCTTCAGCCGATTTGGGGAGCGCCTTGATGAGGTCCGGGAACGCCTCAGGAACTTGGAAAGGGAGGCGTAAATTGCTGTTATTTAGGGAATCACAGCTTGTGCCCCTTGTCATGTGCCAAGTCATGCAGCTGGGCTGTGATCAGCACTATTAGCAGCGACTCTTCAATTAGTGGCAGCTGCACTGAATATCAGCATATGTAAGCGATAGCATTCTGGCCTTTATAGGTCTTACTGCTTATTTTCCTTATGTAAGCTGGATGGGTTTGGGCGTTCTCGCCTATTTTCAGTGGAAAAATAAGACCCTCTCTGCTGCACTAGCAGTGACATTCATTACTGTAGACCTGGATGTGCGAGAGACCAGCTGTCCGTACTTTGTGTAACTTCTACAGCATCCTGTTGATGGAGTGATAAGGGAGGTTCTAGGCACTAGAGGGAGGCTGGGAAGCTTCCTCCCGCAGTCCTGAACTGTGATAAAGAAAGCTATCATTGGAGCCATAGAGAGAATCTCCTGCCACTCCAGCCTGCATGCAACTCTTCCATTGCAGTCACAGGCAAAGTAGAGAACTGAGATGCTTTTTCTGCCATCACTTCCAATCACAGTTTTCTCTTTTTAGACTAGTGTTCCTGGCTCCAGGTATGTTCAACTACAGCTCCTATAAACCCTAGCAGAATTCCCCCCCCCAGGATTATGGAGGCTGTAATGCAGTACATCCTGCCCTTCTCCCCATCCGCTGTGCCAGGCTACCCAGAAATGTCCTTCTTTTTCCCTCTCAGGGCTGGTTGTTCACAACCGTGGAAGGCGAGAGAAGGGGGTTAAAAATGCAACACACGACTTTAACAGTCTAATGTGTAACCTCCGTAATGACTTAAAGCATTGATTATTTGAAGGCCATTAGCGCTTATTGTTAAAGAAAAGTCAATACCTTTAAAGCCGGGTGAACCATTCCTCTCCTCTTAAAGGACACAGCAAATTTAGCAGCGTGCCATTAAAACCCCTTAATACTGTTGCCCACAAGCCCCGTGGGTGGGCAGGTGGCACTCTGTACTTCTGGGGAGTGTGCCCCTTGGCGCTTCCTCCAAGTGCTCCTTCCTTTACTTGGTGGTTCTTGTCAAGGTGCCATCGAGTTGCTCCCGACAAGTGGCGGCTCCAAAAATGAGCTACAAAATGTCCTGGTCCTCAAGCCAGTGGGTTTCCTTGGTGTTGACTTGTCGGTGGCCCTTTGGGTGCCTAAGCAGCTCCTTCCCATCTTTCTCTGGACCGACTCATCCCCATGGAAGCAACCATCCTCTCTCTCACTTGGGGTAGGCGGGCAAGGCCAAAACAGAGCAGAGAAAGTCAAGGAAGCAGACCTTGGTTCAACGCTATGGGGAGATTGTGAAGCCCCGTTTCATAACACAACAGACAACCTTAGCAGATATTGGGCTGTCCTCTTCTGGAGGAGTAGAGCCAATGGTTTTCTGACAGCTCCTGCGTCCCTTCAGCACGGCCCGTCGTGCATTTAAGAAGGTTTTGGAATAGATGGACTTTAAGGCTGGTTCCATGTCTGTGATTCTAAGCCAGACATGTCCAAACTTCAGCCCTCCAGATGTTTTGGACCACAACTCCCACAGTCCTTTGCCATTGGAAATTACAGGCTTGGAATTCTGGGAGTTGTGGTCCAAAACATCAGGAGGGCCGAAGTTTGGACATGCCTGTTCTAGGCATTGTCATTCCCTTGGATTTCCCCTCCTAAATCTGAGCAGAGCCCTAGCAGACTGGGCTCCCAGGCTCTAAACACAGCCCTGGGTCATCGGACTGAGTCTTGGTCTGGTTTAAATCCCACACCAAGACCAAGTGTTTTGAGCTAGCTGAATTTTATGCCAGCTGTTCTACCTCCCCACATCCCACCCCTGCACTCATCGCTCTAAGCTTAGCCTTGTGTGTGCAGTTTGCCGCTTGACAGCCGCCTGTTACACTTCAGAGAGTCTCCTGCATCTTTTCACCTTTGTCCACTTTGGTCTCCCCCCCCAATCCCACTAACTTTCCCAAAAACGTGAGCCGATAGGGAAAAAAGAGAACAAGAATAAGAGAGCAATATGTCCTCTTCTTTTCCACCCCCTTCTCTCCATCTCTCTCAAAACTCCAACCAGAGCATAACCTTCCCACCAGAGCCCCTGTGATGACAGCTCCCTCTCTTTCCCCATCTTATCTTCCTTTGCAAGACCAAAGACTGTCAGGCCCTGGAGGAGTCACGGCCAATCAATGCCCCCTCAAAAGGAGAGGAAACGGACTCTGATGTGCATGGCCTCTGGAGACCAAAAAAAAAAAAAAAAAGTTCATGCAGCAGGAAAGGAGACCTCTGACACTCAGCCACGCAAGGAAAATGGGGTCCAAATAATTCAATGAACGACAGGCAAGCCGGCCTTGGTTGTACCTCCAGTTGCTTGAGCAAGGTTTTAGAGGCATGCTGTCCTTCTCGTCATCCCTGTGTATGACTCTGGGTTTCTCTCTCCTCCAACCATTTTCTTCAGATCCACAGTGGATTTTGAATACTCTACTTTCAGGGGACCTAGCTTGGAAGTCACTGGTGCCTTCTGCGTTGCAAAGGACTCCAGGTTGCCTCTTAAGAGGGAGTTTGTTGGTCAGTTCCGCATACTGGCTCTAGCCTTCATGGTGTACGGCGAAACTGGAAGGCACTTAGAGAACCATTTCCTATATGAGGAGGCTGTGTTGTGAACAATTCTGCCAAAGAATCATTGAGCGCGCCCCGATGATCTTTCCTAGGAAGTGATGGGGTTTCTGGAATGCCACTTTATAAAACTGCATGTTTCCCCCTTCTCAACCTCCAGATACATCAGGAAGTGAGCAGACTGCCCTCCTCTATTGAGTCAGTCCACTGGCCTCGCTAGCCCAGGATTCTCAGCCCTCTAAGGCAGGTGGTCCCAAAGGTGGAGTCTCCAGATGTTCTTTGGACTGCCACTCCCAGATGCTGGTTGAACTGGGAGCTGTAGTCCAAGGATTCCTGAGTTACCCAAGGTTGGGAGTCCCTGTTCTGGGGCTTCAGGCATAATCCTTTCCTCTGTGGGTCACCCATCCAAGGACTAACCAGACCTGGTCCTTCTTAGCTTCCAAAGCCTGACAAGATGGGCGTGTCAAAAGCAGAAGGGTGGGCTAGAGCTCCTGAAAGCTCTCTCCCTCCTGTGGTGTTGAACTACGACTCCCAAAGGCCTCTAGGCTCCCCCACCCCAAAAGCTGTGCCATCTGCGGTCTTACTGGAGTTTTAGTAACCCAGCCCATTTGGAAAAAGCGATAGGCCGGGAAAGGTTGACAACCAGTTGGAGGGATTCTTCTGCTAACCTTCCCGAGAGATGGTAAGAGGACCTCAGGAGGAGCTGGGTGAGTGCAGGCAGAGGAACGATAGTGAAGAAGGAGGGGTCCGAGAGAGGTGTGGGAGTCAAATCCATTGGGATCTTGGAAGAAAGGAGTTCAGTGTTCCCCACGGACCCTCCTTAACAAGGAGAAAGAAATGGTGCCTTGTCTTCTGGGTGGTGCCTTCTCTCTCTCTCTCTCTCTCTCTCTCTCTCTCTCTCTCTCTCTCTCTGAACATCTGTTTCCCACTCAGAGTCTGATATGCACACCCACACACCCACACACATACCAAGTCCACGGTGACAGGTCGAAGAAGGGGTAGGCAGACCCTCGGCCACAGAATGGTTAAACGCCACTTGATTCCCTAAATTGCTTCTTATAAAACGAAGCAGGCGCTTCTGCCAGGCTCGTCTCCCCATGATTACAGCTAATTAGGACGCAGCCCCCTCCATTCTCTCTCTCCCCCCCCCCGTCCTGTGCTTCCCAGCCCCCATCGCCGGCTCTAATTGTCCGTTACTCATGTCCCCTGCTCGTCCGTGTCCGGAGTGGCAGCCGTGCGGTTGGCCAGCCCCGGGCGACCGAGGCCCCGGCTAATTGTGAGGCCTCGGGGAGTAGGGCAGGTGATTACACACTTCATGGTGTAATTACATAAGCATCGCTTGGCTGCTGCCCCGGCGCTGAGCCCCGAAGGTCAGGCGCTGCGTTACCTGAGATTAATTGGCGCTGCCACTGAAGTGCGAGGCGCTGGCGGAGCGGTTATACGATTAGCATTAACATTTCAACAGCGACGGATCGATCCGTGGCTTTCCTCCAGACACGGGGAGCGGTGCAATTAGTTTAGAGGAGAGCGGGCGGCGGCAGGGCAGCAGCGGGAGGAACGAGGGAGGTGGAGGAAGGCGGCGCGGGGTTTGTGTGTGTGTGTGTGGGGGGGGAGAGGCTGGCAGCTGGCAGCCGGGTGTTGGTGTTGGTGGTGGTGAGGATGGTGGGAGGCGGATGGCATGGTTGGGTGATGGATGGACGGAAGGGAAGCTGGCGAGGGAGGGGAGAAGTGGGGTGAAGCAGGCAGTCCACTGTGGGGGTGGTGGCGTGCGTGGGGCAAGAACAAGGGGGTGAAAGGCTGGGATTTTATTTTGGGTGGGGGGGTACAATTTTAGTCCGCTAAATCACATCATTGAGGCACGGCCATCTAAGAGTGACAGAGAACTTGATGACCCCCCTAGGGACCCTCCCAGCTCTGCCCTTCAAGGATGATGATGATGATGATGATGATGATGATGATGATTCTTATTGAACTACTGGATGGCTCAGTGGAAGGGACTCTAGAGAGCACCAGGTTCAGCCCCTGTTAAGGAAGGTCCATTGGGTTATTCGAACCCCCAACCTTTGGCTCCACAGCCATATACCTAAACTGTTGAGCTATCTAGTTGTTCATGAAGAACCATCATCATCATCACCATCATCATCATCATCATCTTAGAATGGCAGAGATGGAAGGAACCCTATGGATTGTCAAGTTCATCTCCTCTTTAAGGGGTCCCATCGGGGAATCGAACCCCTCAACCTTTGGCTTGGCAACCGGAGACTGAACTCACTAAGTAATTTTCCTCCTTCCCTCTCTTTCTCTGGTGTTCTTTGTAAAGCCGCTTGAGAAAGAAAGCTCTACCCCTCTGCTCTTCCTCTCTCTCTCTCTTTCTCTCATTCTGTATGTTGGCTGGAGGTTGCCGACAGACGCGTGCTATTAAAAATATGTATTTTTAAACGAACCTGTGAAGGTTTGGTTCTAGGTTGAGTTTGCCCAGTATAAAGCCCAATTGTTTAGGAGAAGTTAATCTTTAAAAAAGAGTTCTTTTTTTTTTTTACCCCCACACCCTGAACGGGAGTGTGGCATTCCTACGGAAGCAAAAACCCCTTTGGGTAGCCCAAAAGCACAGGTTGGGCGGTGGTGAGGGTGGCGGTGTCTCCCGCAGGCGTGGCTCCCGTGGCCCAGGGTGGCACCATGCAGCACACCTAGTCATCTGAACATCTCGACTTGTTTCCAGTTTTGCATTGTCCGTTTGCCTATAACGTGCCATGGTGCCATGCCCTGATACGGATCCAGAGAGGCCCCGGGAGGCTTTTGAAAATGGGACGAGTCGTGCCAGGTCCTGTTCGGATCTGGGTGCCTAGAAGAGGAGAAGGTCAAGATTTTTCCTGGGTTGGGCTTTTCCTCTTTTGTTTGGATTCGATGTTTTGTTTTGTTAGATTAGACTTCGAAGTGAACGTTGGGAGGGAGGAGAGAGGATCCTGGCAAAGACGCAAAGAAAGGGCAGGTTGTAGCGTAGACTTCCTCTCTCCCAGAAGAGATGATGGATCGGAAGCTGCCCTCCGGTTTCTCCCTTGGCTCATTACATGTAACTGATGCAGGCCCTTAATCGCTTGTAGACATTTCCGGGCATGAGATAAAACGAAGACCCAAGACAGGGAGGAGGCGACAGAACCCGCCTCTAAGAAAGCTGCTTTTGCAGGTTGCTCCTGGCAGCCTTCACTGATTCCCCCCCCCCCCAAGACTGTCGTGCTCACTGTCTGAAAAAGTAACTTCTCTAAAACTCAAAAAGACTAGGGAGAAGGGTGGTCGTCCAAAGCAGCAAACCTGGACCTGGTTAACTTGGGCGTTTGGAGATCCTTTGAGTGTGTTAAGTTGTGCTTCTGTGCAGGCATGGAGAGGGTTACATTTCTGCCGTCAAATTCAACAGCCTTTCAGTGGTTAAAAGTCTCTGGCTGCATAGCCAGAGGTTGGGAGTTTGATTCCCCCACCGGGTCTCCCAGGAGAAGGGCCAGCCTGGGTGGCCTTGGGCCAGCTGCACCATCCCAGGGCACTCCCGGAAGGAGGGAAATGGGAAACCCTTTCTGAGTATTCTCTACCTGAAAAGGGCCACCATAAGTCAGGATTGAGTTTGACATCACATCATCGTCATCATTGGGTCGTTTTTCAGGAGAAAGGTGGAATGGATATGTTTTTAGTAAATAAATAAAATAAACATGATGGCAAGGTTTCTTAAAATGTCCTCCTGTTTCCCAAACCCACGTTTCTAGCTGTACTTGGAAAGTTCATTTTTGGGAAAGAATACAATTCTCATTAAAACCTACCTGGCACGACCTCTCCTTGTTTTGAGTGAGGGGTTCTAGGATTTGGAGTAGAAGAAGAGGAGGCTCCCAAGCCCTTGTCTTTGCCAGATCTTTATCGGCCTTTTCTACTGCCTCCTTTTGCCCCCCCCCCCCCCCCCCCCCCCACAACCAGGAATGCCTCAGGAGTAACGCCTGCAGTTTCATGATGTCTACGCCTAGCAGGAAGAACTATTTTTCATTCTTCTGCTGCTGTGCGGACTGACATTCCAACCTGTGTGAATCCTGATCATAAGAACATATAAGAACCTAAGAAGAGCCCTGCTGCTGGATCAGGCCAAAGGCCCATCTAGTCCAGCTTCCTGGATCTCACAGTGGCCCCACCAGATGCGTCTGGGAGTGCATGAGACTAGATCTCTGTTTCCTGATACCCCTCCCCTGCATGTTTATATTTATCTCAGGTACTTACCCTCCTCTTTCTTTATTCTGTCCCCCCCTCTGTTTTAGGGAGATGTCCCACCCGCCTCCTCTCCTCTCGCCCCAGAATGCCCCTCACATCGCCCTGGGCCCGCACTTGAGACCTCCTTTCCTTGGGGTGCCTTCAGCGCTGTGCCAGACGCCAGGTAAGTGTGTCCCTCTGTGGGGGAAGGAAAGCCCCTTCTGGGGATAAATCTGGGGTGTTCCAGAAGGAAACGTCCCACCTCCGGGCTGGGTTGGCCCAGAGCCCAATGTCTCTTCTGAGCAGCCTCCTTGTCTTGGCACATCACCCATTCACCTTCCTCTCCCCCCCCCCTTTGCAGGTTACAGCTTTCTGCAGCCGGCCCAAGCCGAAATGTTCGCACGACAGCAAGAGATGCTGAGAAAACAGAACCTGGCCAGGTGAGATGCTCAGTTCCTGCAAGGCTCCTTCTCAGTAGGTCAAGGATGGCCTCCCTTTCCCTGCACTCCCCCAGTGCCTGTAGCTAGAGCTGCCTGCCCGGGGGCGGGGGGGGGCTTGGCCCTGGTGCCATTCTCCCCCTCCCTTCCCCTCCCCCTCCTGCCGGTCCATTGAAGAGGAGAGTTTAGCCTGCATGCTTCGGTGAGCCCCAAGAGCTGAAGGTCGTGCCAAACACATGATTCTCCTTCTCTTGCCTTGCCTTTCTCTCCCGGATAGCTCCTCTCCCCCGGAAGCCAAGAAGGCCCCCTGGGAGGCTGGCTGGTTGACAGGCTTGGTCAGTGGCCTGGCCATGGCCCCTGCTCTCCCTCCCACGCTGGAAGGAGATGGGAGCGCCCCGGATGAGGTGTCCAGCGAGGGCGGAGAGGCAGCGGGTGGCCGGCCTGCAGAGGGGAAGGGAACGAACTTCCTGCATTATAAATTAGGAAGATAAATGGACCTGCAATGCTTTGATACCACCAAGGCCGCTAGCCAGCACTTTTGGATCCTGGAGCCGAGCCCTGAGAATTGGGTGCATGAGGGAGGGGGTACACATGCAACCCCCTTAGGTTGTTTATGCAGGTGGGGATGGGGTAGAGGGAGTCCTTGTGGCAAAAAAAGGGGGGAGGCAAGCAGACTCATACTCCATTACTCTGGGAGGACTAGCTCTTCTTTTAACCACAATGCAGTTCTTTCCTTTCCAAAGGCCAAGGAAACCCAAAGTCAATTTCTGGTTACTTTCATCCTTCTCCCTCCTGAGCACAGGGCTCAATTTTCACTCTCTCTTCTTCAGTTTGGGAGTTGGGTGTGTATCCCCCCCCCCCGGCCGCCACCAGCTGTGGAAAAACAGCTCCTGGACTTTTAGACCACCTCTGTTCCTCTTGAGAGGCAGTGGGGCCATTTTTTTAAATGGACTTGCATGAGATGATGTTGAACCTCATTTAACAGATGGGGAGTTGCGGCCAAACCAGGGGGGGAGGTGACACACCCAAGGCTCTAGGGCCGTGATGGCGAACCTTTTAGAGACCGAGTGCCCAAACTGCAATTCAAAACCCTCTAATTTTTTTTTTTGCAAGGTGCCAATGCAGTATTTTAACCTGAATACAGGTGGCTATGAGGGGGCGATGTTGGGTGCCCACAGAAAGGGCTCCGAGGGCCACCTTTGGCACCCGTGTACCATAGGTTCGCCATCACTGCTCTATGGGAAGCCTGTGGCAGAGATGGGACTCGAACGCAGCTCTGGCCGCCCCTTCCCCGTCCAACCCGTTCTGTCTCGAAATTCCTTCCGCCCAGGCTCGAGATGTCGGCCGAGATCATCCGCCAGAAGGAGCTGGAGAACCTCCACCGGCAGAGGCTCCTGGCGGGCGACCCGCTCAGCTTGCACCCGGGCCTCCCGCCCGACCACCCGGCCCTGCGCAGCGTCCACGACATCCCCGAAGGCCACGCGCTGCGGGACGAGCTCTCGCGGAGGAACGCCATGCTGGTGCTCCGGCACAATAACACCCCTTTGCTGTCGCTGAACCCTCACGGGGCGCCCGGCGCCTCCACCACCCCACCCAAGGAGCAGCAGGGTGGCAGCCGGCGGGCGGGCGGGGGCGGCCGGAAGTCGGCCCACCCCCGGGCCGAGACGCCCGGCCAGAGCGAAGCCAAAGAGCCCTCGGAAAGCCGGCCTCCGGACGGCAACGCCGACGAAGAGATGAAGGACTCGGAGAGCGACGCGGAGGCGAACGACGAGAAGTCGGACCGCCTGAAGCCCGACAGCGTCGGGCCGGCCGGCGAGCTGAAGGAGTGCAAGGAGCCGGCCAAGATCTGCGAGGCCGCCAAAGAACTGAGCGAACTAGCGGCCAGTCAAAGCGGCGCCCCTGGCAGCTCTTCCAGCGCCGAGTCGCCCAGCCACCTGCTTGGCCCGGTCATCCACAAAACCGAGGCCAAATACCTCCCTCCGGCCTCCCTCCCGCCCCCTCAGCCGCTGCCCTTCGGGTTCCCGTATACCATGAGCCCCTACTTCCATGCAGGTGAGTTTGCGTGGCACCCCCTGGGCACGCTGTTAGGAATGATGCATGGAAGCCGTGCCCCTCGTGTTGTTAGTCTGTGGAACTCCCCGTCACATTTCTGGAATAATGGGTGGATCCATCCAGGCATTCGCCGCTCTTGATCCTTGTTTTCTGATGGCATTGAGTAGTTCACTTCAAAAAATTAACACACAAAGTGGCAGAGGTGATGCAATGAGATAGAAAAAAATCTTATTAGTATGCTCCTCGGCACGGGTGCTGTCTCCCCCCCTCCCCCCCTCTGTGTGTGTGTGTGTGTGTGTGTGTGTGTGTGTGGCTGGCTGTAGCACCTTGGGTTCTAAAACATGGCTAAGGAAGGGAGGAAAATCCAGATAAGTAGCTGACGGAAAGATAGAAGGCAGAAGTGGGGAGAGACAGAATATTGGCGCCCTGATTCAGGAGGCAAGGCAAGAGAGCCTGGCGGTGCTCCAGGGAGGAAAGTGGAAGGGAGAAACACACTCCCCCCCCCACACACAAGCACTCCCCCCACCCCACCCCACTGCACTTTGGAGCCGGAGAGGCCTTTTCTGTCCCTGCGACAGAAAATTATCGACGAGGGCAGTCCATTGGCGGGTCGATTCCCCCAGGTGCCTTATGAAAACCCAGCCGCTGCCAATGACCTCATCTCGTCAGGGTTTTCGGCCAGATCTCAGCCAGGCCCCCATCTCCCTCCCTCCCTCCCTCCCTCAGCACCCCCCCCCCGTCCTTTGGAAAAGGTGAAGGATGGAAGTGGCGCGAGAGAGGCTAAAATCTTCCCATCGATCTGCAGTCTGGAGAGCAATTAACACCAGCCTTCCTGGGCCACCCCGTTGACCCCCAGGCTCTTGGGGGGGGGGGGCAGAAGCGGACAGTGTGTGTATGTGAGGGGCGGGAGAGAGAAACAGAGAAATAACAAGATGGATTAGAACACACTGGCTGTGAGTATGAAGCAGCGGCCAGGCCCACACAGAAGAGAGCTGGCTGCTCTTGGGTGCATTCAGTTCCCAGTGCAAGGAGGATGGGGGGTGGGGGGTGGGGGGTGAGAGGAAGGGAAGGAGGCAGGCTGGGAACTTGAAGTTGGAAATGTTTAGCCTCTCTAAAAGAAGACAGAGAGGGGATATGGTTTGTTTTCCATGGCTTCAGAGACTAGGACTCGGGGCAATGGTTTCAAACTACAGGAAAAGAGATTCCATTTGAACATTAGGAAGAACTTCATGACAGTTAGAGCTGTTAGGCAGTGGAAGATGCTGCCACAAAGGAGGGTGGTTGAGTCTCCTTCTTTGGAGTTTTTTAAGCAAGGGTTGGATGGCCATCTGTCGGAAATACTGTGATGGGGGTTCCTGCATGTTAGGGGTTGGACTGGATGGCCCTTGAAGTCTCTTCCAACTCGATGATTCTATGATTCTATGTCTTTTTTTGGGGGGGGGGTGGAGGTTCTGCTCTTCCAGCAGGCCCGTGGGCTTGTTGCCTTTTGAGGCGGGCGTGCCCTCCCCTCTCCCATCCAACCAAAGCATCTCTTGTACCCTGAGGATACCTGTCGCCTGGCGTCGGATCTGACACAGTGACTAGGGTCCGTCATCCCATGGTATGGATATAAGCTGCAGAAATAGAGGGAACTTGGGCCCTGCTAACTTGAAATCCCCCCTCCCCCCAAAAAAACAAGCAAAGCACATGGGCATCCCAGACCGTCCCCAGTGACTTTGGGGCAGGAGGTGCCACAGGCCGGTTTTGCATGCAACCAGCTCAGCCTTAATGGAAAGTCAGTGTTTCATGGCTCGAGTCTCTTGCTCAGGATGGCTTTTTCCGGCCAGAAGTGAGGCGTGGGGAGAGGTGCTCCATGGAGGGAAGGCACCTTTTACTTGAGAGCAGGGGTCCAGCAGCACCAGCTGCAAGGGACATTGGTGGGTGAGTTGCCCTCCAGATGCACATTCCCCCGATAAGCGAGACTTGGTCCAAAAACAGATCAAGAAACCCTTCGCGGAACGGCGTCTCTTTTGCTTGGAGATCCGGAGAGCATCTGTACCAGTCTGGAGCCAAGGCTTGTTGAGTCAGCCAAAGTAGCGTCGGGAGTGGCAGCCCGTGGAGGCTCTCTCCCCTCCTGCGCCAGCGCCGCTGAGCTGTCCTTGGCCTGCCTCGGGAAGGAGGAAGTGCATCATTTGAAATCCATTGGCTGGGAAAGGCCGGAGGAGGAGGAGGAGGAGGAGGAGGAGGAGGAGGAGGAGGAGGCAGTGGAGAGGGCGCTTTGCTTTGGCTGCAGATGGGAGCCGTCTCGCCGGAGCCTTGGCCGCGCCCGGAGTAATGGCCTTCGATCCCTCTTCCTCTATTGACTGAGTCACGAGTCACTCTTCCAAACAGGGTGAGGTGGGGTGGGAGGTAGATAGATGGAGAAAGAGAGAGAGAGAGAGAGAGAGACAGAGAGACAGAGACACACACACAGAGAGAGATCCTCTGGTAGTTGGCACAGAGCAGCTTCTGGTCCTGAAGGCTAAAAAGATGGAAAGGAGGCGCAGACCTAGAATCATAGAATCATAGAGTTGGAAGAAACCTCAAGGGCCACCCAGTCCAACCCCCTGGGGGGGCTGCTGGAAAGTGACCTGGAAAGTGTGTGTGTGTGTGTGTGTGTGTGAGAGAGAGAGAGAGAGAGAGAGAGAGAGAGAGAGAGCACAGTTCCAGTGAGTGCATCACAGTTCCTGTCAGTACGTGTGTGACAGATACCCGGCAAAGGAGCGGGGGATGTGTGTGTGTGTGTGTGTGTGTACGTCAGTCAGGGCTTTTCAGATTTATGACCCTCCCTCCCTCGCTGGTCCCTCCGGGAGCTGAGCGATTAGAGATGCTTCAGGGCAGGGCAGGGCGGAGGGCGGAGGTCGAGCAGCAGCCCTGACAGACCTCATTGCTTATTCTGAGCTGGAGGAGCTGAGCTGGGAGCCTTGGATGGCTCCCGCCTGGACTTTTTTTTTTTTTTTTGCGGATACCAACTTTTTCCAGCCTTGCTGGGACCGGTGCGGGATTTCCCCCTCATCTCCCATCCCTGCAGCTAAAGCGCATCAAACCCCATTCGTTGGAGAGATTCCCTCCCTCCCAAAAGCAGCCCCCCCCCCACGCTGTCCTCCTCTTCAGTCTGCCCCCCCTCCCCAACAAGGCTAGGAACCTCCAATTTGCAGCCGCCTGCGAATTGACCCTGCCTGGTGTTTTAATTGACAGCTGTGTACAAGATGGATGGGATGGGTGGGCGGCGGGAACCTCAGAAGGGAGGCCCAGCCAGCAGCGCCTGCCCCTCGGTGGGTGGGTGTGGTGTGTGCATGCTAGAGTTGTTGATTTATGTTTCCCTTCCTGCCACCCAGCCAGACCACAGCTCTGAAACTGTTCTCCCCTCTGTTTTCTCAAATCCGACCCAGGCACGATGGGAGGTCTCTTTTTGGACGGGGAAGAGAGTCCAGCTTTGGAGGACGTCAGCAAATGGACGGTGGAAGACGTTTGCACCTTTGTGAGGGGCCTGTCTGGCTGCGCTGAGTACACGCAGGTAAATCCCAAACAGCTCCCAAAGACTATTGGGAGAAAGAGAAAAGAGTATTCATAAAAAAAAAAACCCACAGCTCCCAATTTAGCTGCT
Organism: Phrynocephalus versicolor; assembly: GCA_023846285.1. NCBI lineage: Eukaryota > Metazoa > Chordata > Lepidosauria > Squamata > Agamidae > Phrynocephalus > Phrynocephalus versicolor. The sequence goes on along the minus strand of JAHTLZ010003423.1, from coordinate 6,140,381 downwards.
TTATACTAAGGCTCATTCCTTCCTTCCTTCCTTCCTTCCTTCCTTCCTTCCTTCCTTCCTTCCTTCCTTCCAGTCAGAGCATACACAGTTTAAAATTATGGTTGCATATGAAATTACAGGTGAAATTAAAAACAAATTAAAGTGTTAAGATAATTAGATTATTTTTTTTACCAGAAGCAGGCTGCTTCAAGAGCTTTATCTTGGCCTTTTGCAAAATGTTCATTTGAACACATAATGGGGGGCATAAGTTACCTGCCACAGAGTTTTATATTAAAAGATATAAATCCAGGAGATTTCTTAGCGGTGGTGACAATGTTTATTGCCCTGGTCATTTGGACGAGCTCGGCTGATGACTGGGGGCGCACAAGCACTGGGGAGCTGAGAGCCCTCCACTGTTCACGTCCCCCCCCCCCGGCTTCACAGGGCAGCTTTCACGTCTGTTGGTTCATTTCTGGAGCCTGCTAAGGGCTCTTATAAATACCCTACTGAGTGGGCCAGAGAGAGAGAGAGAGAGAGAGAGAGCTTCTCCTTGTGCTCTTTTGAAAAATTGCTCAGCTACCGGATCCTGATTTTGCAAAGGACGACCACCACCACTGCCACGTTGAGACATGGGCTGTTGACTGATTTCCACGGGTTAAGGCACCCCAATCATTCCCCTTCCCCTTCCTCACCCCCTCCACCCCACCCGATGGAAATGTCTGGTAGGTCCACCACTTGGCTGGAGCCTTCAGACTTCCTGCTGGTCTCCAGGAAAAGTAGAGCACTTTTTTATATATATAAAAAAGAAAGGCCGCTTCACGGTTGTTCCCAGACAGTCAAAGTCCTGGGTGGCCTTTCAAAATAATAAGGACAACAAGTTTGGTTTTTGTCCCCCCCCCCATATGTTCTTCCTTGAGGATGCTTAGGCACTCCCAGACAGACAGCCACACTCCAGAGAAAGGAAACCCTAGCCATCGAGACTCAAAACTCGAGCTGACGTTTAATTCCTTTTTTTTTATAAAAACACACACTTTGCCTCTAACGGGGAGCTGCTGCTAGGGAGGGTTCAAAAAAAAAAAACCCTTTCCCAAGCGGTCGGTCGGTCGGTCGGTCATACGGAAGAACTGTTAGAACCACACGCTGGGTGCCAAGGGCAGCAGCTTCAGCGTGTGCGGAAGGCACACATCCTGCCGGAAACCGTGGTGCTGGCTGGAGGGACCCCGGATGCATCCTCTGGTTTGGACAAAAACAGTGCCTCCTTCTTTCTCAGGGCTGCCTGGAGAGCGAGGTTTGTGAGGGTAACAGGGGGAGGCAACCCAAGATTTCCCGAGAGCCTCAGTGAACAGGAAGAAGAACCCTGAGCTTGGCCCGGGGCTTCTTAAAAGGCGGCTTATTTTTTTCTGTTTCTTCTTAGTTTGCCTTCCTTTTTCTTTTTCATTTTTTCATTCCCGGCAGGATTTGCTTTTAGCAGTTTTCTTTTCTTTCTTTCTTAACTGTGTGAGACAGCCAAGCCGCTGGGCAGACTGAGCCCTGTGGAGTTGTCTGCAGGCTTTCTCTTCTCCCCCACCCCCACCCCCGAAACCGCAGCTGCTGGGGAGGTCTGGCACATCGCTGACTTCTGCTCCTGCCAGCAAACACCGCCTGCTGCCCCCCCCCTTTTATTTGGCTTTAGGCATATTCGGGTTGTGGAAGGCGGGTGCATCTCCCAGGACAAGCCCAATGTCTCAGAAACAGGGCCTCCCCCCCCCTCACTCCCTGGCCTTTGGCATTCCAAGCCTCGGGAGGGGGGATCCATCTGTGTCTCCATGGCACGCCCTGTCCTGCAGAGTTTGGTCTTGGCTTGAGGGGGAGGTTGTGGGCCCAGAAGCTCTTGTTGGCTCCAGGCCGGCTGGGGAGGAAGGAAATAAATCAGTCTTCTGGGTCACAGCGTAGGAAGCCAGGCCACACGGGATACAGCTGTCCAGAGGGAGGGGAGAACAAGCCACTGGCGGCTTCGAGAAGCATTTGGACTGCAGTTCCGTTTGCTTCCAAAAGCCAGATGGAGGCAGGCGCAAGGATAAGGAATGACGTGAAGTACCGGCATTGGAGCAGCTCTTCTAAAAGGCTTTTTATTTATTTTTAAAAATGTTGCCACACTGGCAAGTAGAAATCTAGCACAGCGGGGAGGGTCTTAGGAGAGAGAGAGTACAGCTTCTCTACTTGCAAGGAAGCTTTTCTAAATAGATCTACATAGCATGGTGCTGCTTTCCCATTTGCATTCTGAAGCATTCCAGCCTCGTCTGCTGATTCTGCTGTTGAAATCCATTAAAGCAGGGGAGTACTTAGCATTGTGAAAACAAGTCATGTAGGTACAGAGTTGACATACAGTTCTGGCCTCTTTTTGCTCCCCTAACCTAACCAACCGGTCAGTGCTGAAGCAAGGCTCAAGGGCAACAGACACACGGTTACCAGTCTTCAGTTGCCTCTCCCAGGGAAGATACACAAGTGTCTTGCGAAACAAGAGGCTTGTGAGGCAATGGATGGGTTTTATGTAGCCTTAAAAATATAGAGGACTATAAAGGTATCTACCATACTATACTATACTATACTATAGCTTAGTCTTGCATTTGTAGTTTGTAACAGCCACACAGCTCCGCACTTTTTTTACTTAAGTCCTAAACATCTTTTCTTCTGGGTGATGCGCTGGCCAGCAAATCTGGCTTCCTGGCTACTTCAGGTTCCTTTTTTTAAAAAGGCTCACGGCTCGTGCTTCTCTCTCCGCAGGTCTTCCGAGAGCAGGCCATCGATGGGGAGACGCTGCCCTTGTTGACCGAAGAGCACTTACTGAATAACATGGGGCTCAAACTGGGGCCAGCGCTGAAGATCAGGTCACAGGTAAGCCAGGACTTGCTTGCCTGTGAAGCCAAGCCTTGTGTCGTTGGGTGCTAGAATTGGGGCAGCCTTGGGGCCGCTGACAGGATGCTGCAGCCAGTTTTGTTAAAAAAAACCAACACTATGCCATCTACCTGTGGAAATAAAGTCCTAGCCAGGGCCACTCCTTGGCTGAATCTCTAGAAAGGTAGAAAGCCTGCCACTGTGACAGGACCCTCCCCGAGGCCCTTGGCCCTTCTGGAACCAGGTGGGCACCATCCGAGATGTGGTCCAGGAGCCATCCAGCACCTTGCTAATGAGTAGCCATGGGCCACCAAGGCCTAAGGGATGCTCTTTGGGTGCGCGACGGGCCGTCAGGTTGGCACTGACACAACCACCCCAATAAGACTTCTAAGGTCAAAGGTATCTAAGGAAGATGCTTTTGCCTGTTTGACTCCCCATGGTCCAAGCAAGGATTCAAAGCCAGGTCTCCCCGAGTCTTAAGTCCGTCACTCTCCCAAGAGCAGTCTGGCCATTGCCTAGAATCCCTCGTTCATCTCATGAAAGGCATTTCACAAGAGTGGGACACGGGTTCTTTGGCATTATTTGGGCTACAGGACCGGAACGGTGGAGGAAGATGTTTTATAGGCCTTGAGGTGTTCCTCCTTAGAGCTCCCCCCCGCCCAGACTGTTTGCCCTTCCTCTTCCCTGTCGGCAACCTGGGCCTTTGAACGTATTATGGGGCTCCTCAGTCCACTTCCCAGCTGCTCTTATCTCCTTACGTCCCTTGCCTCCACCTGTCCAGGGGCGCCAGTGGGTTCGAAGGCATCTCAAGCAGCCCCTCTGGCTTGTTCTTATACCTACACAGCTGGTTCCTGTTAAGGCTCGAACAATAATAATATTAAAACACATGCACACCAGGGGGCTCATATTTTACCGTAAAAAAAAACCCTAAGTATTATTTGGTTAGCAAAACGGGGGAAATGGCAATGTTTGTATATTAAAAAAATCCTTTTTAGCACTGCTGCTGCTGGAGTTTCCCTTGTCCTCTAGCCTGCTGCGGCTCCGTGTAATCCAGAAAAACCTCAAACGAAAACCTTCCCTCCCTGTGAGCTAGGTGTGTTACCAAAAACGGGGTTAGTAATGCTGGATATAACCCCCCCCCCGCTTTCTTCCTTGAATCAGTTTTATTTCCTGCCGAATTGATCCACTGGGAACAATTGCCCAGAGAACCTTTTTATTAGGCCCCTCGTAAACAGTAAGGGCTGCAGGGAAGGTAATAAAATTGCCCTTATTGTTTTAACATAATATAACGAATGTATAGGCTGCTGGGCGAGGGAGACGTGAGGCAGAGGGAGTTTAAGCACTCCTGTCTTGGGGAAAAAAAAACACCCAAACCCTCCATATTTAATTGCATGGTGTGTGTGTGTGGGGGGGGGAAGCACTGTGTTCCCTGGGGAACACAAGGGGTCTAGAGATAAATTGTCTCTCTGTCATGTGCGCATGGGTGCCGTTCATTTACAACACAAACGCAGCCAGAGCTGGGAGAGGTCCCACCTTATTTTTTTCTAACGAAAGAAACTGCTTGGGCCAACTTTTGGCAGCTCCGCTTCAAATGCGGACCCCCTCTCTTTCTGCATCCTCTAGTACGGCTGCAGATGCCCCAGGGATGCGCACGAGGGCTGTCCATCATTTTGGGGAATGAGAGCGAAAGGGATCTTGATCGCACGGCCCAAAATGTCATCTCTGTTAGTGAGCGGTGTTTGAGTTTTCTCCATAAATCCTTGCCATTTGGGATGTGGCATAATTTAAAAATCCACTTTTTAAAGCGGTCAGTAGGCAAGAAACCTTGAAACCACATGGCCCTGTTTCTTGTCTCGCATCCTTCCCTCATCCCAAGACGACAGAGAGTACCATAAGCTGTGCAAATGTTTGGTTTTCTGTGCAGGTTTCCTGGGTGCAAATTTTGTTTTGCTTAACTCGGCCTTGCAAAAGCGTGTCAGGTGCCCCAGTGACGTGCGTGCAGGCCAGAACTTGGAGAAGTTACTTTTTCTGAGGGTGGGGTGGACGGGATGACCCTGGACTCCCAGGATCCTCCTGCCAAAATCAGACACCAAGTTGTTCTTGGGGACTGTAGTTCAAAGCGCTGTTGAACAAGTTCTTGGGAGTTGAAGTTTGAAGGGACTAACTTGGCCAGTCGTGAGTCAGTCTCGGCTTGTCCACCAAGTCACTTCCTTTTGGCTCGTTCTTTCCCATGCGCAGGTAGCCAAGCGGCTGGGCCGGGTCTTGTACATGGCCGGCTTCCCCATGGCTTTCCCGCTACAGCCCCCGGGCCTGCGACCCACGGACCGAGACTTGCCTCCGGCCGATCTCCGCCCGTCCTCCACCGGCAGCGTCGCCTCCTCGCCTTTCAACAGTGCGCTCCTCCCGCCCAGCCGGATCTCACCAAAGCAGGAAAACGGAAACCCCTTGTTGGCCGGTCTCGGTGATGCCACGAAGCCGCCTTCGTAATGCGCCCCCACCCCGGTTCCGGCACCGGCCCGATCCTGGCGCCATCCTCAGGCTCCCTCCTCGCGCCGAGACCCTCCCCTCCAAAAAAAGCCTTGAGGTGGGTCGTTGGACAAGAACACCTTCAACTTCGGGGTGACGATCCAGATTGGGGGCAGGGGAGGGGGAAGAAAACAGTCCAAAGATTTCTTGGAAGCAATTTGCAAGGGACATGTTGTGGTGGAGAGGGGTTTTTTGGGGGGAGGGGGATTTACCTTTTGGTTCCCTTCTTTGGGCCTAAATGGAGAAGGAACTCTGGAGAACTTACGGGGAGAGACAGACTCGGACCCTTGGCCACCTTCCCCTCCTGGTCCTGCAAGGAAAGCCCCCCCACCCCGTGTCCGAAATATGCTCGACACCCCCCCCCCTTTGCGGGAACCAACCCACGGCTCCTCTTCCAAGGTTTTCTATGCATCGGCACCAACGTTTGTAGCGAGACCAAAGACAGAGGGACTGATCCGACGCCCAAGTTCCAGTCCATGTTTACTTTTCACGGTTGGGATGGTATGGCACAGCTTGCGCTGTGGGGTACACTTTTTTCTTTTTTGCTCTTGTGTGGGGTTTTCTTTGGATTGTTTTAATGGCGTTTTTCAGGGGTTTGCTGCTTAGCCGTTACAGAGGGGGCTAGTGAGGAGGGACTCCATCCCCCGCCCCCCGAGTCCTGCATGGACTTGTTTTGTGAAAGAAGAAAATATATTAATAATATTGGGGAGTGGGGAGAGGAGGGGGGGCGTTGAACTTGCTGGGAGAAAGAGAGCGGGGCTGGTATCCCCCCTCCCCAACTGTGTGTATACAGGAGTTGTGTCCCACTTTTATTCTGTTTTGTGTGTAGGGAGTGTGTGCGTGTGTGGGTCTTTTGCAGGTGCGTGTACGGGGGAGGGGGGAAACTGGAAAGATCTTTTGTCGCAAAGGATACGGAGTTGCACATTTTACCTGGACCAGGTAACAGGTACCGGAGGGAAGCCCAGCTGCCCAGCCAACCCCCTAACCCTGCCCTCCAACCTCACAATTTGTACAGTGGTGGAAAAAGAAAAAAAGAAACAATCATGTGAGTGATGCTTGTCTGTCTGTCTGTCTGCTCTCTCTTGACTTTCCCGTTCTGTTTAAAAACAGCTGCACGGTCTACTTGGTTTCTCTCCTCTGTTTGCATTAAAAAATAAAACGGGAGTGTGGGGGAACACAACACAAAAGCAAGCCCCACCACCACCACCAGGCAAAGACCATTTCTTTATTACATATTGTAAATCGTCATGATCTATCACCCGGAGGCCAATGCTTTACAGCAAATCAATTTAAATAATAATAATAATAATAAAGTCAATTAATTTATAAAATGCTTAATCCTCAGGCCAGCGGGGGGGGGGCAGGACACATGACACACTGTGTGTGTGTGTGTGTGTAGGGGCATCTACAGGAAAGGGGGTGAGCTGCGAGGCCCTCGGAGTGTGTGAGGAAGAGATTTATGGAGAGGGGACGGTTGGGAGGGCTGGTTTCCCTTTCATTAAAAGGAAACCGCAAGAGCAGAAACACGGAGTGGGGAGAGAACAGCTCAGCCGGCTCCACCTTATTTACAAGTGGCAGATTTTAACGAGGGCCTTTTTACTGCTTTACTGCCCCCGGCCAAACCACAAGGGTTTGGGTGTTGTTGTTTTTTTAGTCTGCTCCGCCCCCCCTCCCCGGCCACCCAGCCCATGAAGCTTTCTGCCAGAGAAGATGCTCACATCCCCAGGGGTGGGGTGGGGTGGGGGGCATAGGGAGGGGGAGATGCCTGCCTTGAAGGAAGCAGCCCAAACGTGTGTGTGTGTGTGTGTGTGTGTGTGTGTGTGTGTGTGTGTGTGTG
>JAHTLZ010003423.1:6112122-6123213 GCA_023846285.1 Phrynocephalus versicolor | reverse complement strand
AATAAATAAATAAATAAATAAATAAATAAATAAATAAATAAATAAATAAATAAATTTTGTCTTGTTTTTCCTAGTGGAGAGGCCACCACCGTACTCCCTCTAGGCAAGCGGTGGTCAAGTTTTTTTCCTGAAAGTGGAGGGTATATATTTGGTGATGGCTGCGTTTTCTTTGCGGACATAGACGGGCAAACCTTATGAGGTTTTGGACCCCAAATTCACACACCCCCAACTACTAGCCAGGCTGGTAGGGGCTTAGGAGAGCGGCAACTGGAGAGCCGCCCATTTTTCTTCGCCATCTTATGCTAGTTTTATTATTAGTATTATTATTTTGACTTTTATTAGCTCTGCACTATGGAATTTTGGTATCTGTTAGCCGCCTTGAGTTCCTTTGGGAAAATCTGGCAGGATATAAATATAAAAATAAATAAATAAATGTCAATAAATAAATAAGAGTACACTGCGCTTTGCTCATTGTGCAGGTTGTCGAGAGATAAAGCAGTTTTAAGAAAGCTCTTCAGAGTGACAGGGGATCAACGTGCAGCCACCCCAGTCCCTTCGCGCCGCCTCTGACGGTTCATAGTAGAGATGGGCATGAATAAAAAAAAATGGTGTTTCGTTTGTCGTTTAGAGGGTCCGTTTTGGTTCGTTTCCGTTTTTCGTGAATTTTTGCAAAAAAATTGTTTTCGTTTTCGTTTGTTTCGTTACCGTTTCGTTACCATTTATTTTGATTTTTTTGTGATTTTTTTTAGCATTTCAAAGCGGTTCACTGTATTGCAGTAACGAAAACGAAACGCACGACGAAAATTCTGGTGTTTCTGTTCGTTTCGTTTTATTTTAGAGACAAAATTCGTTTGTCGTTTCGTTGCATAACGAAACGAAAAAACGCAAACGAAAAATTGTTCGTTTCGTGCCCATCTCTAGTTCATAGGTTTTGAACCTGAAATGCCAACCTCAGGCTTGCCCTGAGATTAGAAAATGGCAAGGCGAAGATGGTTGCAGAACGTAGCATGAGAAGACATGTGTTATGCCTTCACGGTTTGTGCAGGATCCTTGGGAAGAAACAGATGGAGGGTCGGTAGGAAGCCACTGTGCACTGCAGAAGGGGATGGGGGATTGGGCCCCCTCTCTCCTCCTTTTACGCCTTTGTAAAAATCCAATTTCCAAAGCTTGCGGCAGTTAACAATCAGGAGCCCGCCCGCCCAACCCTCCAGACGAACCTATTCCGCCAAGATTATAGTCGCTATAAAACGCTAATGAGTGCTTAACTACTGCAATATTTAATTTCAAAAAAAAGTGGGGGGGGGGCTGCGAGCTGCTGCTAATTAACAGAAAATTGGTAATTTCCTAGCTATTAACGGCTTATTTTCCACTCATCTGCACTCAGGCAAGAATCCAGAGCTCCACCATCACGAGGGAACAGGCAAGGAAAGTGTTAGCCTGGTGCTTGGGGGGGGGGGGCTATGGGGTTCACAAGGGGAGGGGGGCCAGGACGACCACCCAACCCCATTTTTCTCAAAGCCCCACATATGTTCTCCGCTTCCCCAAAGGCCATCTTTCCTTAATTCTCAAATGCTGAAGGGTGTGGGTCCTTCTTTCAACAAAACAGATATTTGGGGCTTTCGTTGCATAATGCAGAAAACATTCTTTCCCCCGATCTGAGATTTGATTTTTTAAAAAAAAAATGTTTCTCTATTGCTGTTTTCTTAGCAAAGCTTCCTACCACTGACCGATGCTTTTATATCAGAGGTGGGGGACCTGAGGCCTCGGGGCTGGATTGCCCCCCACCCGGTCCACTTCCCACGATACCCTTTTGAAAGGTTTTTAAATGCACGCTTGCACAGAAACACACAGATAAAAATAAAATAAATAAAAGGCAGCAAAAAAGAATTACTTGGCTGCCGTTCATAACCTGAAGGCGTCTCCCCACCCCACCCCTGTTAGGTGTTGTTCTTAAATTTGGTGAGAAGACAGATCGGAAACCCACCAGCTCTGCCTGGAATCTAGAGCAGGGGTGGCCATGTTTTGGCCCTCCAGGTGTTTTGGACCACAACTCCCACAGTCCTTTGTCATTGACAATACAGGCTTGGAATTCTGGGAGCTGTGGTCCAAAACATCTGGAGGGCCGAAGTTTGGACACCCCTGATCTAGAGCATCTTGGGGCACCGGCATGCACAAATTTCCACAAAATAATAATAATAAAGAAATCAAGTTTCTAATCCTCATGAGCATGCAAAGAATAAACGGAGAGTCGTCAGGATTCAAGGGGGCCGTAATTAACTCCTCGGCGTGCCCTGCACACACCCTGTGCTAATGGTGGCCATCTCTCTCTCTCTCTGTGTGTGTGTGTGTGTGTGTGTGTGTGTGTGTGTGTGTGTGAAAGAGAGAGAGAGAGAGAGAGAGAGAGAGAGAGATTTCGAGCTGTGACAGCTCCTGCTGTTCTCCCAAACTGAGGGAGACATGTGCTGGTGGGGACAGGCGGCAGGGGGCGGGGGGGCTCTGAAAAAGGTGTCCCTTCCTTCCGCCTTGCCAGCTCTGCTGCATGTCAACAGGATTTCCCCAGCCTCCTCCCTTGGCGGGGAGAACCGTGTGTGCGGCTGGGTTGGCAGTGACCTTAAAAGCGCAGGAGGCATCACCGGCCCAGCCATGTGGGTCCTAATCGGCTCCCGTGGGGTGCCTCAGCACAGCTCCTTGCTGTTGCCCACGGCCCCCAACCCCACACAGCCCCTGTGTGGGTCTATGAAAGCAACTGAGTAACCCAGAATCAATGCTGTGACCATCCTGGCCTGCCTTCTCCCGACTGCTAAAGGAGGAGCCTGCTGTAACCTGAATGTGGGCTTAGAGATAAATAATGTATAATATTATAATGTATAGTGCAATCCAGACTTAATCCAGGACAGAATAACTACACAGATCACCCCCCCCCACACACGCAAGCCTCACACGGGCCACTTCAAAATGGTTCCTCATGCTGAAAATGGAGCCAGACTTTATTCCCTGTCGGGGCTGAAGTCCAGGATTCAACTTACAAGGAAGGAGATGGCAACTGGACCTTAGGAAGAGCTTCTGGCCAAGAAGGGTTGTTCAGGGGTTAGCACGCTTGGCCTGTGGAATTCCTACACGGGCAAGGGGCCAGACTAGATGACCTTCAGGGTCCCTCTCCAGGGCTAAAATTCTACGGTTCCTTTATCTCTCTCTTTCTCCACCCAGGAAGCTTCTGCCCGATTGCTGGCAGAGGGTGGTGGAAATTAAGCCACGTGCCACATGAAGTCAGGCTGAAGGCTGTATTGGCCCCACCCCACCTCACCCCACCCTCGTCCAGGATTAAAAGCTAATGGTGATCTTGCCCGGGGCAGACCCGACCCCTCTGTGGCTCTGCTCAGGACCCCTTGGCCAGATTAAAGAAACTATTGCTGATTAATTATCGGAGTTTAAATTGATTAGCTGAGGTGATTAAACCTCACTAGGAACAGCACAGGAGCAACAGTTGCAAAGCCTGTGATGGGGGAAAACCACAGAGTTAAAACATCCCCCCCCCAAAAAAAAACAAAAGGCATGGCACCTAAACCTTGCAGTAAACCAATGCAGACCCATCGCTTTCGTCTCTCGACTCCCACCTTTACCTAGGCCTGAAAAACGGAATAAAGCTCCCCCCAAAACCACCTGCTATCTCTAAATGTACAATTCTCAAAATATTCAGTGCAAACAGGCTTTCAGGCAGTAACAGCTTGCTGGTTTTTAATTTACAGGTTGCTAAAGGATTTTTGAATTGCTTTTGACCTTGGGTTTTAATCTTAAATGTCTGTTTTAAACACACACACACACACACACACACACACACACACACGCACACACACTAATTATAGTGTTTTTAACTCTGTTGCTTTAGCTGTTGTCAGATGGATGGGTGGATAGATGGATGGACAAATACTCTCTCTGCCTCTCCCTCTTTTATGCATAAGCCCCCCACCCCTCAAATTAAAGAAACTGTGGTCACCCTAAGAACGATTTTGCAAGGGAGAGCGCTCTAGCTGCTATGATCCCAAACGAGAGAGAAAAGAAAGGGGTTTGTAGAGAGATTGACAATAAACAGCAGACTCCTGGGTGTGTGTGTATGAATGGATGCCCTCAATTGACTCCCACCACCACCAGCAAGCCACAGGTGATTCCCCCCCCCCATACCTTTGACAGACAAGCTGCTGGGGCCGCCTTCTTCCTCGGAGTTGCTGTCCATCTCAAAAAGTTCCTTGAACTCCCTTTTGTCGTCTTCTTTCTGCTCGCCTGGCTTCTTGCGTTTGATTTCCGGGAAGTTCAGCTCTTCTAGCTGCAGACCGACCAAGAGAGAGAGAGAGATGGTCAGCAGACACGGAGAGGAGTGCTTCTCTCGCCACCCACCCACCCCGGTCCCCTTAGCTCTGGGTCCTTACCCGCTCTTTGCCACTGATCTCCAGCTGAATCTCCTTCTCCCTCAGCTTCTTCCAGTGTGCATAATACGTCATCAGGGGGGTCCCTTCTTCCTTCACCTTTTTCTCCCATTGCTCCTGTCAGGAAAGATTGGGGGCGAGGGAGAGAGAAACAACCCATCCAGCGTGAATTCATTGCAAGAGATCATACCTGTGGCTTCCACCCTTCGCCCTCCTTTGGTACAGTGCTCCCCCGCCCTTTCGCGGTTCATATACTGTGGTCCCGCTACATTGCGGGACCACAGTATATGAAAAAAGGCCTCCTGGGGTAAGGGGGGGTGAAAGCCCCTCGGAGACCTCAGAAATGATTTTTGGTGATCCGGAAGTCACTTCCAGTTTTCCGGAAGTCACTTCCGGTTCGCAGGGAGGGAGGCCCTTTTGGGGCCTCCAGAAGGCCCAGGAAGGCCCTCGCAGGCCCATTTGGGGCAGCGCCAGGCTGGGGGGTAAGTACAAGAGCCCCAACTAGAACCCCCAGGCCTGACCCAACCTGCACCTGCATATTGTGGATTTTCAATTATTGCGGGTTGGCTCGGGTCCCTAACCCCAGCTATAGGTGTGTGTGTGGAGGGGGGTCACTGCATGAGATGAGCCTGGACTACAATGCCCATTTTAGAGATAAGGCAAGTAAAGCTAGGCAGTTCTTCCTATAGAGCTGCTCTTATTCCTGACATCGATACGGGCAGACAGAGACTTAGGAAGGCCACTGACTAATGTACATGCACGTTGTCTTGCCCAACTAGTCTTTCCCCCCTCAAAAATAATAATCAAGAGATATACTGCCCCTAAACATGGAGGCTCAATGGTTACAGGCTTCAGAAGTTGACAGGTCTCTTCTCTAGAAAAAAGGGTTATACCTTAACGTTTACCCTAGACTAGAGCCATGAACCCAGCCTTGGGTAACTCGTGTGATTCCTGGATTGCAACTTCCAGAAAAGCTGGCCAGGACAGCTCGTGGTGCAGGCTTCCGGGAGGGGCAGCCCAAGAAATTTTGGGGGTTTTGGGGGGGCAGCGGCAAAGGTTTGAAGCCACTGCCTTGGAGTAATTCCATATAGCTCCTTGGCCTGGTGATGTGCTACCTACACCCTTCCTGTTGAGTACTCTCCGGCAAACAAATCAAAAGCGTCTACCAAAATTACAGTTCCGGCATTCCGGGAGTGGAGACATAGGATGGCTAAAAAGAAGCTTCAAACTGCTATAATTAGGAGCTTCATTGTCAGCAAATGCAAGGAACTTCGAAATGAGATTTTAACACACGAGCTGATGCAACGGAACAGGGAGATCTTTCTGGTTTGGCCAGCACCGTTTTTGTTCTTTTTTGGTTTTTCCTTCTTCTTCAAACCACAAGGCCCAGAAATCAGACCTGAGTGGCAAAACTTAACCCTTTCTCCCTTCCTTCCTTTCTTTGCTGGCTACCTCCCCGTCTTGCTGGCAGCGAACGAGAAAGACTCACCACCGCCTCCCGGTTGGCGACGCCGAAGGTGGCTTTCTGGCGCTTGTGGGTGATGTAGGTGGAGTTTTCCTGCAGCTTCTCCAAAAGCTGACGGATCGTCTTGCAGTAATTGGCCACTTTGCAGTCTTTCAAGAAGGACTTCAACTGGAGAAGGAGGAGGAGGAGGAGGAAGAAGAAGAAAAAGACAAGAAAGGAATGAGACGGCAGGAAAGAAATTCCATGAACTGCTCCTAATGATGTTTTTCATAAAGTCCTGCCTTTGTGCCTTGCATTGTTCCATTTAACATTCAGTCACCCACAAGAGGACAAAAATCCAGGCCTAACCCTGCATGCCTTGGAAACTCAGCCCTGATTTCAAAAACACAGGGCTGCAGCTGTGTGTGGCAAGGGGGAAAATCACGACTGCATCACGTCGCGCTGGGTGGAGAAGCTTGGTGGTCTTGGTCTCTGGCTACAGAGCCAGAGTTTGGGAGTTTAATCCCCAGCATGGGGCTTCCAAAGAGGAGACTCACCCTGGGTGGCCTCGGAGAAGTTGTACAGGATCCCCAGGGCGCCCACAGAAGAAGGGGAGGAGAAACCCCTTCTGTGTACTCCCTAATAAAGCACGGATCATCCTCATTCCCTTTCCTTCTCTCTCTCTCTCTTCCCTCTTTACAAGAAGGATTCGTGCTGGCTGCTTTCAACAGCCAGCCAGGTTGGGGGAAATCATTAGAGACAGCAGGGAACAGAAAAGAACTGAGCTGGGCTGGTCGATCTTTTCTACAGACTGTTTCCCGGAGCAGAAAGAGGAAACGGTGCCAGAGGATCTCAGCTCGGAGATGGGAGTTAAGGCCAGGGTGGCAGAAAACCAAGGAGTGTCCACACGGCCCTGTCTTTCCCCCCACTCCCAATGCCCCACAAGCCGCTAATACCTATTTTTTTTTCTGGCCCTGAGCAAACATCTCCCCCAGACGAAACCAGATAAACACACAAAAAAAGTAAGGAAAGTTGGAAAGCTTCTTTCTGGAGCCCCACACGCAGGGGGGAAGCTGCGGTGCGGCAGCCCGGGGAACGGAGCCAGAACCGGCCAGCAGCCAAACCCCAATCCGGCGGCGGAGGGGGGGGAGGAGGGAGGGAATTCCAAGAAGAAAAACGCCAAGGCACGGCGGCTGATTTTGGCCCAAAGAGGAGCCTTGGAGAGAGAGAGAGAGAGAGAGGTGGGGGGGGGGGGGAGAAAAAAGCCCCACAACCCCAAGCGCCAGGGCGGAGGGGGCCCCCAACCACGCCGAAGGGGAGCTGCCACGGTTTGAAAAAGCCATTATTTCGCCTCCGTTTCCATGGGGGGGGCAGGGAGGTGTTCCAAGGTGTCTCCACACCCCCCCACTCTGATAAGAAGGGGGTGGGAAAGGCCCGGAATGGGAAAACGGCCACAGATTTTGGAAATACTCAGCCTTCCTTTTTAACATAAGGACATGATAAGCATGCACCCACAAGCACCCACAAGATGCTTCTAGCCCTTGTGTCGGACCGCTCGCATCTGAAAGTCTGTAATGCAACGGCCGCCAACCTCTATAACAGTTGAGTTGGGGAACACTATCATTCCATTTGATTTTTTTAAAAAAAATCACTATGTTGGTTCTCCAGGTCTCCTTCCAAATGCTAAAGGGGTGGGCGGCACGAGGTTGGCTTTCACTTTTGGCGCTCGTTTACAGTCTTGTAAGGAGCCACGGTTGAGCTCCGTAACGCAGGCGGAGAGGTGCGCCTGGGTCTCACTCACTCACACACACACACACACACACACACACACACACACACACACACACACACACACAATTCCTATGCTGTCTAAACCTAAGAGGACATGTGGCATTTCCTTAAAAGGTGGACATCCGAGAGAGTAACAACAAACTGGACAACCGAGATTTGCACAGAACTAGCAGCGTGAAGCTACTGTAGCTTCCATGTTGACACTTCCGGTTCAAACCGTCTTGAGACTTCCGGTTCAAACCTTCCAAATGGCAAAGCACTTCACTGATGGGCACATCAGGGAAAATGGGAAACAGAATGGAAACCATCACACACACACACCTCACTCCTTGGTCTGTGGATCGTGGGCACTGTTTCTCTGTCTATTCCCTGCTTCCCTGGCCCGTCTATTTCGCCTCTTTTGGGTTACATTCCCCCTCCATCGTCCCCAGGAGGAGGCAGGTGGGAATGACTTTGGGGTGTCAGGATGGCCACAGGGAGGAGCCCTTGATTTGATCTGTTCGTACTTGCCTGCCTCTCCTCCAAAAAGCAGTCCCTCACCCCCACCCCTGCCGCCTGCCACTCCTCATCTTATCCTCCCAACAATACTGTGAGGTGTAGGGCAAGTCAAGGGTACACAGCAAACCCAAGGGTGACCAGCAGCCTTGATGTCCAGCAGGACCTTTGAACTGATGCCGCCTGAAGGTTTTAATGATCTACGTCGCCTTACAAAACTTTTTGACTGCACAGCAGGAAGAGACTGGTGGGGCTATGCAGTCCAAGGCCGAAAGGACGGAGCTACTCAGGCTGAGTTTCTGGATACGGGAGGAGGCTTCCCTGCACGTCTCAGCGGGAGAAATCTCCCACCGAGTTTGTTAATGGAGCCACACAAGACTCAGGCACGCAGGCCTCTTTACCTGAAGGATGGCAGGGAGAGCCAACTCCGGAAAACCAATGGTGTAGGCCCAGCTGTGCAGATACTCCAAGGTCAGGTCATACAGCTGCTCAATGAGTCCATCCTTAGGGGGGAAAGAAGAAGAAATATTGAAAGATTCCCTTTCCAATTTCCTGAGCAAAAACGACCTCCAAAATTTATTTGTTTATTAGACTTCCATGCTGCACATCTAGCAAATAGCTGCTGAATTAAAACACAGTTTGTTTGTTTTTTAAAAAGTTGTCGTTGGCTGGGCCAGCTCCAAATGAAGTTCCGTGTTTGCAGAGGGAAAGATTATTGAGTATTTAACAAGAAAATGGTGATGTTTCCCTGCCTTCGCCAAGAACAACCGCCACCATCACACCCCCTGGGGGGCAGTGAGATATCCTGGTTCACGTCCGGTGGGAATCAGAATCAGGATGGGTTCCCCCAGAGGTAATCTAGTCTCACCCTTGCTCCACAGAGGACATGGCCCTTGCCTGCACAGTTATATCCCAGCAAATAGCTGCCTGTATTAAGTGAAGGGCAAATGACCCAGATTTCTATTTTGGTCCCTGTTGTTGTTGTTGTTTGTCCCCCCTTTGGGAAAAAGGCGAAATAGGAACGCCCCAGAAGTCTTAAGACACACGATGCTTGAGTCCACCAATTCTACTGAGTTTTCCAATGCTGTTTTATCCCCTTGATGAGAAACAGAATTCCTATGATACATTAGCAGCTATCCAGAACTGCTGGGTAGCTCAACTGTTAAGGGCTTTGTCTGAGGAGCCAGGGGTTGAGGGTTCGAATCCCCGCAGGGCCTCCTTGACAGGAGCTGGACTGGGGGGGGGGGTTCCATAGGGTTCCTTCCAGATCTGCACGTCTAAGATTCTAAGATACACAATTCCCCCACCCCCCCAAAAAAAAACTTTCTGGGATGCACAGGGAAAAGTGTGTGCATAGGCAAACGCTGAATCAAATATCACAAGATGAGGGTGTGTCTGGTTTGCTCCCTGGCACAACAGGTGGTACCAGGTCCCCTTGCTTGTTTTCATAATTCCTGTCGTCTGGTTGCATTTCTACTTCTTACAAACTATCCTGAAACATGTCTTGGAAGAGGGCTGTGCAATACAAACAAACAAACAAACAAACAAACTGATAAATGTAAGGTGGAACTTCACAAATCCTAGGCACTCGGCCTGCACATCACGGATCCCACTTGCCCATGGAGCCTCTGAGATTAGAACCTCCCGCGTCACCAAAACCCCTGAAAATGCACGCGCCTCTCTTACCCGGAATGCTTTCTCCTGCAAATTCACGTTGGAGAGCTTCAAGATGACGGCGAAATTAATAGGTTTGGAGCTCATGCGCCCGGGTTTCTTGTTGAAGTCTACTTGCTGGAAAACCTGAGGGGAGACAGGAAAGAAAAAAAGGAGAGTAATGATGGAAATCTAGCAGCGTCGCCTGGGGAGAGCCCGAGGCGTTTTGCAAAGAATGAAAGAACAGCCTCCGAGCCTTCCAACAGGGGAGAACAGGTAGGAGATGGACCTTGGAAGCACCCACTCTCTGCGGCCTGACGGAGCTGTCCGGCTCCAAACTGGGAGAATGGGCTGCGAAATGGCATGTGGATTTGGGTGAAGCAGTGGATATTTTCTATCTGGATTTTTGGAAGGCTTCTGACAAAGTCCCTCACCAATGGCTGCTGAGAAAATTGCACAGTCAGGGCATAAGAGGGCTGGTCCACTTATGGACTGAGGTCTGGTTGAGATTCAGGAAACAAAGAGTAGCTGTCAATGGGAAATTCTCACAATGGAGAGAGGTGAAAAGCGGTGTGCCCCAGGCATTTGTCCTGGGATCGGTGCTTTTCAATCTGTTCATAAATGACCTGGAGACAGGGATAAGCAGTGAGGTGGCCACGTTTGCAGATGACACAAAACTTTTCCAGAGAAGATTGTGAAGAGCTCCAGAAGGATTTTTCCTAACTGGGGGAATGGGCTGCGAAATGACAAATGTGTTTCAATGTAGCAAAATGTAAAGTATTGCATATTGGGGCAAAAAAATCCAAACTTTATCTATCAACTCATGGGCTCTGAGCTATCCGTGATGGATCAAGAAAGAGATCTTGGTGTGTTGGTGGACAGCTCCATGAAGGTGTCTACCCAATGTGTGGCAGCGGTGAAGAACGCCAATTCCATGCTAGGCATGATCAACAAAGGGATTGAAAATAAAACAGCCAACATTATAATGCCATTATACAAAATGATAGTAAGGCCACACCTGGAGTATTGTGTACAATTCTGGTCACTGCATCTCAAGAAAGACATAGTGGAACCGGAAAAGGTGCAGAAGAGAGTGACTAAAATGATTACTGGGCTGGGGCACCTCCCTTATGAAGAAAGGCTAAAACATTTGGGGCTCTTTAGTCTGGAAAAAAAGGTGCTTCCTTCCTTCCTTTCCCTCTCTGAGCTCAGTGAGGTTAATCCTCTTCTCACACCTCTCCCCCAGCACTTCGTGGGTGGGGTGGGGGTGGGTGAGCGAGAGGGGAA
>JAHTLZ010003423.1:6001975-6088494 GCA_023846285.1 Phrynocephalus versicolor | reverse complement strand
TTCTTCTTCTTCTTCTTCTTCTTCTTCTTCTTCTTCTTCTTCTTCTTCTTCTTCTTCTTCTTCTTCTTCCTCCTCCTCCTCCTCCTCCTCCTCCTCCTCCTCCTCCTCCTCTTTTTGCAAACAAACACAACCTGGTTGCTTCTTCTGCATATGTTTGGACAGTGAGGTAAACTGATATTTAGACTATTGAAAAGAAAGGTGGGAGCACAATGACAAGTTCTTCCTTATTATTGTTGTTGTTGTTTTCCCTTAACCTTTTTGTCTTCTGAGGTCTGTCTTTTCCTTGGCCTGGTTTAAATCTGAATCTGTTCCGGACCTCTTGAGCGATAGATGGATCTACCCACGCCTAGGAACCTGTATGTTCCTGATGGTCTTTGGACCTATGGAATGGACCCTCCCCTTCTAAGCTGGAAAGGTGGGGTAGTGATCAATTTGCATCAATCCTGAAAAAAAGGATTGGTGTGGTGGTGGGGTCCTGAGAGGAGACAGGGGACAGGTCTTCTTGCTTTTGGCCTTGTAGCAGGGGTAGCTTTAGGAGGGAGATATATATTCACAGGGCCATAAGCTGAGATGGCCCAGTGAATGTGCCCCCTGTGTAGTGGTACCACTGCAGGGCCCCACACAGAACAGCATCTGCACACTGCGTTCATACATGACATCTTGACTTATATGCCACTTTGTTAAAGCCAATGCGAAGGGAAGTAGGTGCTTTTGTGCGTGGACCGGCAAAATCGCCATCTTTTTATGTCATTTTTTTGTTGTTCGGAGTTATCTGAAACATTCCACAGGTTCTCCTTTTTTTCTCCAGAGGCATTTCAATGGCAAGTGACTTCCCTCCCAGTCCTCGTATCCTGGTTAAATTGAAAACAGCTTCGTCTTTAGACATGTTTAATTCTCTAGGGATGATAACGGAGGATGGGGGGTGGGCGGGGAGAAAGGCGTAAAAGCAGTCGCACCCAGAGGGAGCTGCGAAGAGGGCTTTAATCTGCAGTTAAGAATGAATGAATTTGATCCTCTCTTTCTGGTATCTTTATCCAGCCTTTCCCCATCATTGTTGCTGTCATAGAATTGCAGAGCTTAAAGGGACCTTATGGATGAGTCTAGACCCTCTCAGTGGGGGGGGGATCTGACCCCCCAACCCCTGGTTCCACAGCCAGAGGCCTTGACCACTGAGCCCTCCAGCAGCCTGTGTTCAAGACAGGTGACCTTGTGCTTCCGATTTCTTGTTCGTTTTGTTTTGTTATCATAGCAACCCTGTGAAGCCAGGCTGAGAGATAACTGGTTCAGGGTGTTCCCGTGAACACTGTGACCAAATGGGGATGGAGATTCTAGGTCAGTGGTGGTGAACCTTCAGCACTCCAGATGTTTTGGACCACAACTCCCATAATTCCAAGCCTGTATTGCCAGTGACAAAGGACTGTGGGAGTGGTGGTTCAAAACGTCAGGAGGGCCAAAGTTTGGACCCCGCTGTTCTAGGTCAACATCCTGAGTGCCAGAGAAGGGGATCGGTAGCTGTCCAGATGTTGAGCTCAGAACAACCACAGCCATGATGAAACGTATAGGTCTTCAGCTTCTGGAGAGCCTCAGGTTTCCCCGTCTCTACGCTAACCACTGGATCGTACTGGTTTCTCAAAGCTGCTACCACCCCAGTGCAACCTCTCACCCAAAAGGTGCCCTCCAGTCCTCTGCACAAGTAACCATATTGACCTAGCATGCTCCCAACTGAGTTCCAAGGCAACACACCCAGAATGCAGCAAAGTCGGAATTACCTTCCTTCGAAGGAGTGTTCCTGTTGTGCCTCTATGTTAGTCCCTGTTCTGAGCAGGTCTCCTTCCAGTCACCCATCTCTGGAGCCAACTGTTCGGCTGCTTCTCTGCAATAGACACAGTGGGGTAATTCAGTTCTCTCTTAACAGACATTCTGGGGTGGGGTGGGGGAGGAGATTGCCTGTTGGGTATCTGTGTGAGAACCTGTTGGGGTGTTATCTCTGCTTCGGAAGCAGCTTTAGTGAAATTAGTTGGCGAGCGTGCCAGGGCTTCACCCAGGGGGCAGCAGCTGTTGCACTGATAGAGTAAAAACTTTGACCCATGTTGTGTAGTGTTGTTGGTACCCTATGTAAACGAGGGCACAGCTCCTGGGCCCCTTAATCACACACCTCCCTCCCCAGGAAAATACCACCAACCCCAGAGGGAGATGCTTTGTGACTCCATTCCAATGATTGTAAATGGGTGTCTTAAGCTGGTCCCCCATGGCTTCAAACTAGACTAACTGCAAGAGACAGTATGGCCTAGGGGTTAGTGCATTGGTCGAGGAGCTGGGTGACCTAAGTTAAAATCCCATCCTGACCATGAGGTCATGTTGGGTCAGTCACATGCTTTCAGGCTGGCCTACTTAACAAGGCTGTTGTGAAGTAGTCAGAGAAGGAAGAAAAACACATTGTTTTGAGATTTTTGGAGGACAAATATATAAATGTGTCCGAAGACACCTGGTGAGCAAAGAGGAGATTTCTAACACGTCAGCCCCTTAGTAGGCATATGAACTTTGAGGTGTCTAAGTTTCGTGCCTTTGGTGGGGTTACAGCTCTGAGAAAGTGCTGCAGTTTTCTTTTGATATTTAATATGAATTTAATATGAATATTAAAATTAATTTAATTTAATAGATTAATATTAATATTTTTTTAATATTGAGGATAAACTCCAAAATATATTTGGCTTGATTGGCTTAACTTGGACAGCGGATCTCTGGATATACTCTGTCCCCCATGTATGATCTGACTGGAGGATGATCTGGGGGGTTGCATCTCCCTTCCACTTGAACACTTCCTCACATGTCCCCATAAAATGTCATGCCGGTCCCTACAGCGGATATTGGAACGCTACCTTTGTTAGTAACCGAGGGTGATTAATTTCACAGTTTGCGTCATGTCCTGTTTTAACAAGCACGGCTATTTTTAAACGGAGATGGAAGATTTTGCTTTTTTTTTTTTAAGAGCAAAAACGGGGGTTGGTATAAAAGGTGAGGAGGACCTGGCAGTTCAGCAAGAAGCTGGGTAAGAAACACAAAGTAAGTTTCCTGCCAAAATCAGACCTCCTGGCTAACGGCAAGACTCGGAGGCTCAACGATGCAGAAGAGTAAGACTGGAGGAGGGTGAGCCGTGAATGAGCCATGAAGTAGGCAGGATACCAGAACTCATCATTGCAGATAAAGGGTCGGGTTAGATAGGAGCAGAGGAAGCAAGCTGATATCGAGTCCCATTGGCTCATCCACCTGCTAGATTCTGGCTCATGAGTACCTACTCCGCTGGGCAGCGGTTTTCCAAATATTCACTCAAAGGAATCTCTTGGTGACCCCCAACTAGAGGCATGCATGCACAGAATTTTGTCTTATAAGGTGTAAGTTGGAGACAGTCTACGTCTGGGCTTTGAGCATTAGGGAGCTCTCTCAACAGGTTCCGGTGCTCCTTCTGTGTTGGCGTTTCAGGACCAGGGAGAGCTCCCACCAAGAAGAAGAGGTTCCCTGGTGGACTCCAACACCTCCTTGGGCCTCCTTCCATCCAGAGGAAAGCTGCATGGTTGCCTGAGGCCCCAGGCCTGCAGGAGATGCTGTGTTTTGGAATGGAGCCTTTCACCTCTGGTGCTGGGAAGTGGTCCCAGCTTCTCACCTCCTGTAGGGACTTCAGAGAGGGGTGGACGGCAAGCCAATTCAGGTCCCTTGTCGCAAAGGCCTGTCCCTACAAGAAATAAGCATGGCGGCTCCTTAGAGAGGACTGCAAGATGACCAAGAGATTTGGGGATGGTGGGAGAACCACAGCATCTTAAGCCAGTGGGATTATTTTATTATATTACTGCTGATTTTATTATAATCAACAACCACATTCAGTCTCGGAGAGGTCCTCAGTAGCCACGTGCCAGCAATGGACAGGGCCAAAGGGGGAGACCGAGGCAGTTTTGTCATGGAGAGAGAAGAGAACAGCCTGCTGGTCAGTTTCTGCCCAGACAGCCAGGTGGAACCCTTGGGTTTGCCGTGGCTGACCTCGTGGCCAAGACCACGTTCAAACTGTTCTTCCTGTTGGAACAAGCCCCCTGGTGAGCATCCCCTACTTCAGAATCTGCCAAATCCAAGCTGCCAGGGAGGGGTGGGGGGTGGGGGGGTGGATCGCGGACCACCCACGGCCAGCCAAATTAAGCCTTGCGCTTCCGCTCCTTCCATTCATTAGTGAGCACGCCAAGCCTGGAGCCTTTCTGGTGGTGTTTTTTTGATTATTATTAATTTTTAGCTTCACCCAATTCCCACTTTCTTTTCATCTTCTTGGCGAGCAGCACTGGGGGGGGGAGAGTGGCGGCTCTCGGGAGTCACTTCTGTTCAGTCACGGCTCATAGTTTTTTTTTTTCTCATTTGAGAAGGAGGCAGGAGTTCCCTTTTCTTCCATCGCAGGAAATGCTGCGTCCTTTCGCACACGCCCCTTCCAGTCTGGCAGGAAGCTTCACCACTTGCTGCCTCCGCATGCATCTGTCTGTGTTGGGAGAAACATATTTTTTTTGGGGGGGGGGAGGTGGTTTGGGCATTGGTTTCCCCCTCTTCTCCTCCGTCATCATTGTCGTCGCCGCCACGGCCGCCTCCCCCTCTTTGCCAAATTCATGCCCTGCTGTTGGCAAGGATAAATTAAATGTCTTTTCCCTAGCTGGGGTCTGGTTATTTTTAGACATGCTTGCGAACATCACACACACACGCACACCCCAATAGCACGTAGAAACAGTAACGTGCCCGTCTCTGACAAGAGTACGGAGGCCGGCTTCAGGGCGAGTCCCTGGTGGAGGGAAACGGATTTGCTGCCTGAATGGAGGGGCGACTGAAAATCAATCAAAGCTGTAGAATCCTGCTTTCGTTTTTAGCAAAACCCTTAAATTAGTAGCCAAAGAAAGGCACTCTGTAATTTGGGTGGGTGGGTGGGTGGATGAGGGGGGGTACCATAATTTTTCCTCTATAAGATGCCACCATGCATAAGATGACCCCCCCCACACACACACTTTTCTGAACCAAAATTAGAGTTTTGCAATTGTGCGGTTCCCTCCTCGGTTTACTTCCATGTATAAGACGACCCTCAGTTTTTATTCTTAACAAATTTAGACACAAATATAGTCTCATACACAGAAGAACACTGTAAATTTGATTCACAAGCAGAACCCTGGGAGGACAGAATCACCCTGTTCACTGCAGAACTCGTCTGCCACTCGATCCACTACACCACACGGGGACTGCCGTAGCCCATCACCCTGGCTGCCTTGAAAAGCAACGAAATTCAGGAAAGTAATTGTTCCCTATTGTAGACTCTTTGCTTCCCTTTCTGAAACGTGCAAGCAGCTTTGAAGGGTGGGAGAGCCACTCATTTGAATCTGATCCATCCGACGGGGATCTCTCTCTTTTGGAAACTGTCCTTCCTAGAATCCACTGCCCGTTAAACCTCCCAACTGTGTTTCTGCAGAGAGGCCGACCGGGCGCTGCCGCGAGCCAGGAACGACCCTCCCGCAGCCGCCATGGAGAACGGGATGCAGCTCCTGAACCGGGACGGCCACAGCGTCTCCCACAATTCGAAGCGGCACTACCACGACGCCTTCGTGTGCATGAACCGGATGAGGCAACGGGGCCTGCTCTGCGACATCGTTTTGCACGTGGCCACCAAGGAGATCAAGGCCCACAAGGTGGTCCTGGCGTCCTGCAGCCCTTACTTCCACGCCATGTTTACAAGCAAGTAACTCCTCCCTTGTGCCTCCTTTCCTTGCTTCTCTGGGGCTCCCTGTGTAAACTGCTGGCTAAGGATGGGTATTTCAGATTTACAAATCCCATAATTCCCTATTCTGGCAGTTCTAACTGATTTAGGTAAAGGTTTCCCCTGCACATGCGTGCTAGTTGTGTCTGACTATAAGGACGGTGCTCCTCTCCGTTTACAAACCAAGGAGCCAGTGTTATGCAAGTCCATGGCCACGTGGCCGGCATGGCTGACCACATTTCTGCACACAGAACACTGTTTTACCTTCCTGCTTTTTACAGCAGTACCTGTTTATCAACTTGCATTGACATGCTTTCGAACTACTAAGTTGGCAGGAGCTGGGGTTGACAGCGGGTGCTAGAGCACTGAAACTGTCGGCTGCAAAGTTGGCACTCGGCACACGGGATTCGAACTGCCGAGCTGCCGACTTTGCAGCCGACAGTTTCAGTGCTCTAGATTGCTGAGCCACCATGACACTTTTTACCTGACTTACAGATATCTAGATGCAGTTCACCCGCCTAGCTCCACCCAAACTTTTTGTTCCTGCCCCAGTGCTAGCAGAGGACTTTCCCAGACAAGAAGCTAGGTGGAACAGGAAGGTGTTGGGGGTACTATGGAAATGTTTGGGGGATGCCTTTTCTGATGGTTAGTCCTTCCGGACCAATGGTTGTTGGTTCTGATAGGCAACTATTCTCCAAGGAGTGTAGAAGTGAAAATGGGCTTCAGGGCTTCAGATAAACAAACGGGATCTGTTTGTTAACACACCTGCCCAGGTGAGAGCTCAGTGCCACATCTCTGTCTATTGTCACTGCAGATGAGATGAGCGAAAGCCGGCAGACCCATGTCACGCTCCACGATATTGACCCACAGGCATTGGAGCAGCTGGTCCAGTACGCCTACACTGCCGAGATCGTGGTGGGAGAAGGCAACGTGCAGGTAAATCTGCATATATGCAACTCGGTAAAACAGTGGCAGGAATCGGAATGGACTTGATGCCAGGTGGTGGTTGTTATACGTCCAGCCTGTGATGCCTGTCTCGTTGTGTGGTGTGTTGGCCTCACCCTGCACCCTACCCATTGCTCCGACGTTAACCCATCCCAACCCCTTTCAAAGAAAAACTGATTCGAAATTTGCTTCTATTCAGTAGAAATCTTGGGGTTTCTGTAAGGTAGCTACAACCCGGCATGGTGCTCGCGCTGTTCTGCGAAAGGGTTGCACCAGTATCTTAAGTATTGATGGCCACTCCTCGCTTAACAACCTCCCTGTTTAATGACCGCTCACACTTACAAACAGCCGCAGCGGCCCAAGTGTCCACTGCCTAATGGCTGCGCGAGGGAGACCCTGCTGTTCCAGCCCACAGGGTCTCTGGGCCAAAGCGTCCAGCCTGCTTCTGCTGGCCTGTGCTTCCCCATTCAGGAGCTCAGAGGGAAGAAAGCAGGGCTACAGGGCCACTCCTTTGCTTTCCTCCTCTTTTGCTGCTCCCAAGGGATGAATGTTGCTGTGAATGTCACAACGCCTCCACTGGGGAAGAGAATGACCCAAATGGGATGTAGCGTTGGCCACCTCCACCTCTATCTCTGTCTTCCCCTCCTGTTTGTTCTGCTTCTCCCATGGTCTCCCAGAGAGCCTCCCGCTCTGGCCTGCCTGTAAGGAGGGCAGCCTCATCACACCAAAGTACTTAAGCTCCTCATTTAACAACCGACTCACTTAATGACCTAGTTGCAGGAACAGAACTCCGTCGTTCAATGAGGAGGGCCTGTGTATTAAAGCTGGGCCAGATGAAGCGCAACCTACGGACTCAGTCGGCAAAGGATGATCTGTGTTGAAAAGCTCCCATGCCAATCCCCTTCTTGCTACATGCTTCTAAATGGAGAATTGCACCCGAGGAGAACGTAGGATCCCACGTTGATCCACCCGCTCGCGCTTGCCTTGCAGACGCTGCTGCCTGCCGCCAGCCTCCTCCAGCTGAACGGCGTACGAGACGCTTGCTGCAAATTCCTCCTGAGCCAGCTGGATCCGTCCAACTGCCTGGGCATCCGGGGCTTTGCAGACACGCACTCCTGCAGCGACCTGTTGAAGTCGGCCCACAAGTATGTCCTGCAGCACTTTGTGGACGTGTCCAAGACAGAAGAGTTCATGCTTCTGCCTCTCAAGCAGGTATGATGGCATCCCTTATTCCTGGGGCTGTTGGGGTTACTGGCTTGTTTCAGAGACTGGTTATGGACCCCCAACGCCATGGTTGAGCTTTGCAAACAAAGCCCACCTAAATCCAGGCAGAATTTTGCAGAACTGCCAGGTTCGATCTTTAACTTCTGCATTTACCATCTTCAACTAAGACTGAAACAGTCCTTTTGGGTAAATAACCCCAGGCTAGATGAAACTGTGTCCTCCTGACTTTCAATAAACCAGCTTTGTTAGGTTTGTGACATTTTTTGAAAACTACGGAGGTGATACTGAGCAACTTCAGGTTTCCGAAAGAAATCTAAGACAGAAAGCTCTAAAACCAGCAGTGGAGGAGGCATGCAAATACGTGGTGGTGTTGGTTCGTGTTACAGCTGGGTTTACTTTATAAGTTACATTCAGTGTTTCCATGGAGAGTTCCTCTCGACTTTTTGATGGCCAGTTGATCTTGGAGGCCACTGCCATGAAGTCGTCAAGATGAAGTAGGAACTCCGTGGAATGGAAAGGAAAAAAAACACACACACACACCCAACCTCAGCTTATTTCTAGATCAAGAAGAACCTGGTGGTTACCCAAACAACGTTGCAGAGGATTATGTCACCTTGCCTGTCACCAAGAAGAAAAATTGGACCCTTTGCCCAGTTCTGATGGTCTTCAGCTTACCTGGATTTGATGGGTCTTTCTTTTTCTGGCCCCCTGTCCAAACAGGTGCTTGATCTCATCTCCAGCGACAGCCTCAACGTGCCTTCGGAAGAAGAAGTCTACCGAGCTGTCTTGAGTTGGGTGAAGCATGACGTGGACAGCCGAAGGCAGCACATCCCCAGGGTAGGTGGCGGGGGTGGATCATTTCAAGGCCTTTCCTGGGGAGAAAGTGAGGGAGAAGTTTAGACATTTTTGTAGCCCCGGGTCTATAATTTTGGCACCTTGACAAAATGGCGGTTGCTAAGACTCGGCTTTCCTCTGTCCTTCTCGCTGGGTTGATTTCCTTTTCTGTCTGGAAAAGGATGAGAGCCCCTGTTCTGTTCCTCCTCTCCTGCGTGGAACAGGAAATACAAGGGCAGCTTTCTCCGTTGTTTGTGGTAACCATCACACACCCAGTTGTGCACTTTGTGTCCAACTGCTTGTGCAACCGGATGCACCGCTAGATGCAACCTCCCTCTCTGGCCTCTGCTCCCACCCTTGTGGTGAAAGAAAGCCTGCCATCTTTGGGAGATGGATGTCCCTGTGTTGAATGGTTTCTGCCATCATGTTCTTCCTAAAGTATAATCAAAGTCCCTTTGCTTCTGCTGTGAAATTGCTTGCTCCTGCCCGACCGTCTGAAATGAAACGGAGCAAACCTGCTCCCTTGTCTGCCCAGCGGCCCAGATGGATCGCGGGTTTTCGCCTTGCTTTTGACACCATTGCTTCTCTTCCCCCTGGCTTTCTTCCTCCTCCCCTTCCTCCTCCCCAGCTCATGAAATGCGTCCGCCTTCCCCTCCTCAGCCGGGACTTCCTGATGAGCCACGTGGACACGGAACTGCTCGTCAGGCACCATTCGGAGTGCAAAGACCTGCTCATCGAAGCCCTCAAGTACCACCTGATGCCTGAGCAGCGGGGGGTCCTGAGCAACAGCCGAACCCGCCCCCGGCGCTGCGAGGGGGCCAGCACGGTCCTCTTTGCCGTGGGTAAGGCTCAGCCCTAGACAACATGTGGGGGGGAAAGTATTTTGCACATACGCTTCCCTTTCTCCACCCCGACAACCCCGTGCCTTGTTGGCTTCCAGCCTGCCATCCTTCCCCTGCTGTTTCTTCACAGGCGGCGGCAGCCTGTTCGCCATCCATGGGGACTGCGAGGCCTACGACACTCGGACGGACCGTTGGCATATGGTCGCGTCCATGTCCACACGCCGGGCCAGGGTGGGGGTCGCCGCCATCGGGAACAAGCTGTATGCTGTAGGAGGGTAAGGTGGTCCTGTTGGGTCAAAGAAAAAACTACCCCCCCAGCCCCATTATGCACATACATGCATGTCCCACTATGAAAATCCTAAGAAGAACCAGCCTAAGTGAGCTGTCATTTTAGGTGGGCAGAGCCTTAATTCCACCGTCTCCCTCTTCTAGAATTAAATTTACGGACGATTCATTCATTCATTCATTCATTCATTCATTCATTTTTATACCACCCGTCTTCCCGAAGGAACTCTGGGCGGTGAACAAAGAGGGCAAACAAACCCAAAAGGAACAATACATCAATGAAATGGAAATAAGAAACAAAGAATTAAAAAATATGTATAATATAAAACAGCTCAACAAGGAGCATGTCTCTTGGTCCGTGTTTAGGTCCCCAACTAATCCGACAAATTGGGACATGATTCCAGCTTCTGCTCTTATGATCACGAGAGAGAACCCTCCTTTCCCCTTGCTGTTTTGCTGCCAACCGTTCACAATTTTATAAACATCAGCCACTACATCTTTCTTCATGAATCATCCCTCCCTCCCCCCATCCCAATTTTTGCCTTTCCATATAGGAAAGCTACACCCCACCCCTTCGTTCCTTTGCTGTCTTGGTTTTTCTGTTCTGTTTCCTTTATTCTTTCTTAATTATTTTATCCACCACCACCCCAATTGCAGCTACGATGGGACGTCTGATTTGGCCACCGTAGAATCCTATGACCCTGTTACCAACTCTTGGCAGACGGAGGTTTCCATGGGGACCAGACGGAGTTGCTTAGGGGTGGCGGCTTTGCACGGTCTCCTGTATGCGGCTGGAGGGTATGATGGAGCCTCGTGTCTCAACAGGTAAGCGGATTTCGCCTCCCTTCGCCTGCCCACCCCTCTTCCGCTTTGTCCTGGCCATGAACGAGACCTTGTCATCAAATATCTTTAGTTTTTTTAAGGGTCCAGCAGGCATCCTCTACTCCAACCAAGGTCTTTCTCATTCTCCGGGCAGCATGTTATTAACTCTGAGCTTTTTGCTACCTCGTTTTATGTCTTTTTCTTTGTTGGTGGACGAATACAATGATAAACGCAATTCATAATTCAGGGGGAAAGCCGCACAGTTAAAATGGAAGGGGCAAGATGCTTAATTTAAAAATATGTAAAAGAAAAAGTTTTTGTTGGTCTAGGAGCAAAAAAAAAAAATTCAGATTGCAGATGAAAGTTTACAAAGTTCAGAACTGCGAAACAGCAAATGACAGAAGCCCGAAAGCCGGAATCCTGCTGGTCATTTCAACTCAAATAGACTCTATCGAATTAGCTGTTGGATCTTCTGTGAATTTAATTGATTGGATCTGTTGTCATGGAGTCTAGCAACTGGATTTTGGCCTTAAAGCACCAGGAGGGGAGGAGGAAATTAATTTGTCCAGAGACGGCTGCTAAGAATGTAACAAATGCTTTCAACTTCTTCTGCTGCCAATCTTCTTATTATTGTTCTTTCAGAGTTGGGACTAAACAAGTGGTTTTGCCCATCAGTCTTAGGCTAAAAAATATTTTTCCCACCCCAATAAAATAAAATAAAATTAGAAACTTGTATTTACATTTTAAAAATGTCTTTTCTCTCCCTCCCCCTTGCTCTTCTCTCCTGGCCTGCCTTAGTGCTGAGAGATACGATCCTCTGACAGGCACCTGGACCTCGATCGCAGCCATGAGCACCCGAAGAAGATACGTCCGGGTTGCAATGTTAGGTAAGACTACCTCTGAGCTCTAGAAAAAAAAGAAAGAGTGTGTTCATCTTTTCTGAAAGCGTGAATCTGCCTGGCAGGTTCTGAGAGCGTGAATCTGACGGCCTTCCTTCCCTCTGCAGATGGCAACCTTTATGCTGTTGGGGGATACGATAGCTCGTCGCATTTGGCCACGGTGGAGAAATACGAGCCACAGGTAAATGGGAAGGGACAAAACAAACAAACAAACAAAAAAAGGGAGGTGAGATGGGGTGAGCACAGATCCCCCCCCCAGGCTGCTGAGCAGTTGCAGGTGTCAGTGGAACACCCACTGATGTGCAAACCTCTTTGGGGAATTGAACTGCACCATGTGGCATCAAGTTAATCCTGACCCAGGATGACCCTTTTTCCAGGGTTTCCCAGACAAAGATTATTTGGAAGTGGTTTGTCCTTCTTTCAGGGCTGCTTTGTGACTGTGCAGCTGGCCCAAGGCCACCCAGGCTGGCTGTTCTCCCTGGAGGTACAGGGGGTGGGTTGGAATTGAGCTCCCAACCTTTGGTTCCCCAGCCAGATTCCTGACTTGCTGAGCTCTCTGTCCAGTGGGATGACAAACAGGAGAGGATAAATGCATTTCAAACCATGTCTTATGATCCCAGTGTACTACCAAATTGTAATCCGTGGTTTCTGGGTTCAGACAGGACCCCAAGGTACGGGTTAAGCTTCTTTTCCACACAGTGTTGCTAGACCGGGAGGTCTAGAAGCACCGAGAAAAAGAAGTGGATTTAGAGGCCCAAACTCCCTTCATCCAAACTAAGCGTTTTCCTTCCTTTGTTCCTTCCTGCCAGATGAACACGTGGACTCCGATTGCCAACATGCTGAGTCGGCGTAGCAGCGCCGGCGTGGCTGTCCTGGAAGGGATGTTATATGTAGCAGGGGGCAATGATGGGACAAGCTGCCTTAATTCCGTGGAGCGCTACAACCCGAAAACGAACACTTGGGAGAGCGTGGCCCCTATGAACATCCGGAGGTAAGAGAGGCCCTTATTTCGGAGAAGATTGGGGCATGATTTCCCCTCCTCAACTCCATAGGGCCCGACTCTGAATGAGTTTCAGCTCATGAACACCTCCCGTGCAGGACCTATATTGGGGTTTGGTGGGTTTTTAAATGAATGGTTGCGCTCTCTTGCTTTTAAAGGTGTTTTTAAAGTATGGATTTTCTTTACCCTTTTAAAGATAATGCTTGTTTTAGTTGTTTGCAAATATTTGCATCCTTGCTGCTTTTAGCTTTTAAATATTGTCTTTTTAATGATGGAAGCTGCCTTGGGTCCTTTGAAGGAGAAAAGTGGGCTACAAATATTCTTAGTGAGTGAGTGAGAAAATGAATGAATGAATGAATGAATGAATGAATGAATGGAATGTCAAACCTCCGGGGAAGACCAGCTTGTCTTTTGTGGAGCAGGCAGCCCCCCGCTCTTGCTAACGAATCCTGTCTGCTTGACCATCTTAGGAGCACCCATGACCTGGTGGCGATGGACGGGTGGCTGTACGCCGTGGGCGGCAACGACGGCAGCTCCAGCCTCAACTCCATCGAGAAGTACAACCCGCGCACCAACAAGTGGGTGGCCGCCTCGTGCATGTTCACCCGCCGGAGCAGCGTCGGGGTGGCCGTGCTGGAGCTCCTCAACTTCCCCCCTCCTTCCTCGCCCACCCTCTCCGTCTCCTCGACGAGCCTTTGACAAAGAATCCCGCGGCGCCTCCTCGCCCCGCACGGACTGCAGTATCTGCCGGAGCGCAAGGGCCGCCTGGCCTGACCCCGGAGGCAGACACTCTCTGTGATGAGATGGTGGCGGCCAGGAAGTAGAAGGAGGAGGTGTAGATGCTGAGTGGAGACTCTTTTTCTCCATTCCCCCCACCTCTCTTTTTTTAGTATTAACTTATTTGGTTTTCCTCCGTAGGGGCCTTTTTCTGGCTCTTGCGGGGTAGCTCCAGGAATGGATCTAGACGATATCCCCCCCCCCCCCGAAACAAAAACATCAGCAACCTTCTTCATTTCCCTTCCTCTGTTTCATCTTAGCTCAAACGATGCTGCCAGCTCTGTCTTTGATCGGGCATAGCGGGTGGCCGCTTCCGGGCTCATATTGGACCTTGGGCGCTGCTCGGGCACCAAGGTGCTTCAACGCGACCACGGAGGGATGCAGGT
The DNA here is from genome assembly GCA_023846285.1 of Phrynocephalus versicolor. NCBI lineage: Eukaryota > Metazoa > Chordata > Lepidosauria > Squamata > Agamidae > Phrynocephalus > Phrynocephalus versicolor. Next base: position 6,074,713 of record JAHTLZ010003423.1, on the reverse strand, counting down.
GGGGAAAGAGGGGAGATGCTTGTCTGCTAGCAAGCGGAAGGGTCACTGACATCGCCCTGCGCCAACAACAGCTGAATGTGAAGCTGCGAATGTCCTTCTTTGCCAAAACTACTTACCGAGCCTATATCACGCACTGTTCAAGACGGCGGGCGGGTGGGTGGGTGGGTGGGTGATGATGCCTTTCCCGCTGGTCTCTGTCAAAAGGGATGCCTTAAAATGAAACAAACAAACAAACAAACAAAACAAAGCAACACTGGTGGAGACAGTGACGTTGTGAATCTTCTCATATTGCCTGTGGTTCCCTCCTTGTATCAAACGTGGTGTCGTCATTCTTGGCTCCTTCCCCGTGTGATTTGGGGGGGCTTCTTCCCACATGACGGCTCTGTGCAATTTTCTTCTTGGACAAGACTGCTCGAGGATGATCCTCGGAGCCCAAGCGGTCAAGGTGGAGCAGCCTGCACCTCCATTCACGTCGGCACATGCTTCTTGGATTTTTATTTCCATTTCTCTCGCGGTTTTAAAACTCTTGGACCGGCTTCCAGTTTTCAAGGAAATCTGCTCGCCTCTTCTATTTTTATTTATTATTAATTAATTTATTTTAACGAGGGGAAGTTGCGGAAAGGAAAAGGCAGCGGCCAGGTGGAGCACTTGTTTCCAGTAAACTGACCATACCTACCTGTTTACAGCTGTTGTGCACAGCTGTATACCTTTCCATAGGTAGCCCGCTGGAAATCTTTGGAAACTCTTCCGGAGGGGAAAAGACTCACTCAAAAGTTCGGTTTGAGTGATTTCGGTGATAGGCTTCCTGTTGAAATGAAGGAGAGAAGTCCAGTCCTCATTGCCTGTCTTGTGGGTTCAAAATGAATGTGCACACTGCGCTCACCCACTACACACCAGTCTGTGTGATGCGCCTGCCATTCATCTCAGGATGTTAGCGCCCCCATCCATTTCAGAGTGGCATCGTGGCATCGGCGTTCAAAAGCAATTCATGTCCATAAAATTCTTGCTGAGTCCATTTCATTTCATGCCGCAGCAGGGCGGATCCTCTTTTCACAACCTCTTTGCCGCAGCTCCCGTGGACGTCGGAGGGAGCGCGGAGTTTTTGTGTTCCCTGCAGCTTTGCTTCTCAAGATGAAGATTGCTCCATAAATCGGGAAGGGGAAGGATTGTCTTGGCAAAAGCTGGCACCCGCAGACGTGCACGGCACAGAGCCAGCCAGGGAGTATGAAAACACCGCACGCACACAAGAAGAACCTGCATTGAAAATGCCACGGTTCCCCTACCGACCTCCCCCACGGACCACCATCAATATTTTGCTTTCCACCTGCACTGTACACTCCAACCATCCCACTGCTGGAGACCCACGGACACCACAAAACCCTTTTGTGGAAGGCGACGGGAAGGAGGTGGCTTAAACCAAGGTTTCACTGCGTTGTTCACTGTTCTTGAAAGTGCACCTTGAGGATGCTCCAAGGAGCAAGAGGGAGTCTGAAGCTTCAAGGGTTACCAGCCTGAATCCAGCCACCTCTCTTCTCTAACAGATCACGCTTTTACTCCTCATTCACCTTGGGATTGTTTTGCAATTGTCTAGTTTTTAAAGTATTAATTGAATTATTTTTATTTATTTATTTATTTATTCACCTTATTTACTCTTACTATTTCTTTGGTCCCTCTTTGCCCCTTACGCATCAATGGATTATTTCTTCAACTAATAATTAGTATGTTTTGGCTAGTTGATATGTAGCACATCTAGATTTTCCTTCCTTCTTTCCTTCCTTCCTTCCTTCCTTCCTTCCTTCCTTCCTTCCTTCTCCCTTGTGTCTTCGATGAGTGGTTAACCCATGATAAAATTCCCAACTATTGTGTTTTTGGACAAGGGCTTCAAAGTTTCAAAAGCAGATGGATTTCAGTGTTAGGATGAAGGCAGTGAGTCTGTCTTTGAGGTCAGAATGTCTGTGGTCCTAAAGGTGGCAGAAAGCTGACCTTGGAAAACCTATGTGTTTGGGATGCAACTCTGGCATGAATTTCAAAAAAGTGACTTTCAGAAGGTCTGAACTCAATGAAGAAGGTGAACCATAGGAGTGCCAAAGTGTATAAGAGCTTGCCTTTGATGGCTTTGCCTCTATTTTTGCCTCTCCAGGAACCGAGTTGTAGAATTTAGCCCCAGCACCAGGTAAAACTTGTGGGGGGGGGGGACAGGTTGTACTCTGTAGATTCAGAAAAAACTTCACCAGCCCTAGCTTGTCTTCAAAAATTTGCACACGGCATCTTCTTAATGCACTTTTTGGGGGACGTGCTTAGTCCTTTATGCAGAAAAGCCTAACCATGTGGATTGTGTTGAGCGAAAGACATATTTTGAAGGGCAGGGGCAAAGGTTGCTTGTAAAAGTAGCTTTTAAAAATGCAAGCACCAAAAAAAACCCTGAACATCCAACCCTGGACTAGTAAGCTTTGTCGTAGCTTTCTAGTTGCAATACATTTTTTTGAATACACATCCAGTAACTGATTTTTATTTTAAGAGTGCCTTCTCTTCTAGTTCTTTTTGTGCTTCTGGTGGCCTCTTTGTTGTCTGCTTTGTTGTGTGTGTACATCCTGGACCCGGCTGTGACGGTAGGGAATGTGGAACAGCTGTGCCAGGAGATGTTTGCTCCTTGCGCCTCTGAATCCGTGGTTCCCAGACTTTTCAATCTTCCAGTCCTGATGGACCTCTGTCGTCTGTGGATGTTGTCACCTCTGGGAAGATGAAGTGACGGTATGGATCCTCAAATCCAGTTTTATTTATGGGTGCGGATGTGATGTCTCAGATCTCCTTTTGCATTCACCCTAACTATTTGTGGAGCGAAAATGCATCCTGAATCCGCTCACCAGTCTGCCGCATTGTGTCGAAACAAGCCTCAACCGCTTAACTGTCAGGGTCCATGGAACCACCGACCACCAGAAGCGTAGCCCGTTGTGATGGGCAACAGTGCAAAGCCTGTGGAGGCAAAAGCGTGGCATGTGCCCTCATTGCCAGGTGGAGGGGGAAATCCCGTCGACTACTACTCTTGAAAATGTATGTGTGTGAGTGATTGTGTGTACTTTTCTTTTTCTCCTTTCGGAGTTCCAGTCCCAGCCAATGAGCCCAGATTAACTCATCCTAACATGATTTCTGACACTGCTTTTCCTCCGCCTTGTCGTCGACCGCTGGCCTTTGCGGGGTTTGAATAGTTCTCGCCCAAGGATTGGAGCAAAACTGAGGCAGAAAACGAAATGGGGGAGATAAAAGCTGTAAGAACCGTAGCCTCCTCAACATACTTTCGGAAATACAGGCTCCGGCTTAAGCCATAGAGCGACACTCCCCCCCACCTCTATCGTCGCCAGCTCCATCCCCCAACGTGAACCAGCCTTTTTGATTTTTTTTTCACTTGTTTGTTTGACTTTACCTGTCAACGCGTGTTCATGTATTTATGTGCATTTCAATGTTATTTTTATTTTGTGTTTCTCAATTTTTTGCACTATTAACGGGGGTGGGGGATATGAGCAATACAAGCCAGTGTATAAAATAATAATAACAATAATATTAATAATAATAATAAAAAGTTCTTTTTCTTGAATACCATGATCCACCTCCTCCTTTCCCCCTCTCTGTCACTGGTTTTAATGTTTTATCCAAGGGTCCTCTAAATATGGCCATGGGCTTCAACAGTTGCCCTCAACTAAATCAGAAGCCCGCTTCTGGTTTGTAAATCATTCTGTTTTTCTCATGCCTCCAGTCCACAAGTTTTGGGCCAAAATGTCCCTAGTCCATTGCATTTAGGAAACACCAGAATATATGGTGTATAATGACTATTTTCACACCGTTCCTCATTGAAATGGTTCCGTTGTGCAGCTCCCAACCTCCAGCTTAACGAGAACGACATCAGCAATTAGTCTTTCCACGTCTCCTACCGGGCCATTTGCACAATTTGTGGTATGCGCTGACAAGTCGCTCTCGGCTTATGGTTACCCTAGGAATGAGCAATTGCCAAAAAGAGTTCTTCAACTACCCTGTTCATCTTGCAAACTCAACCTTGTGGCTTCCTTTAGGGAGTCAGTCTATATCGTATTGGGTCTTCTTCCTTGCCTGCTGCCTTCCACCGTTTCCAGAGTTATGGTCTTCTCCAGAGAATCCTGCCTTCTCAGGGTGTGCTTGCAGAGATACTTGGATCTGATGTGATATAAAACCCACCTGTTCACTTTTCTGCTGTTGTATTTGCTAGTGTTTTAACACAGCCTCCTGCCTAGTAGAGCCAGAAACTTCCTGGAACTAGTTTTGCTGATATGGGCTATTTTGTATTATGGCCAGTGGTGGAGAACCTTCAGCACTCCAGATGTTTTGGACCACAACTCCCAGAATTCCGAACCCAGGTTGCCAATGACAAAGGACTGTGCGTGTTTGGGTCCAGAACATCTGGAGTGCCGAAGGTTCGCCACCACTGTGACCTGCTGCCCTTCAGATTTTACCAGTGTGACTTTTCCAATGACATTTGAAGGCCAAAAAGTTTAGATTGTACACATTTTCAGATCACCTCTTGCAGGACCAACATAATTCTAATGGTTTCTCGCTCTTGGTGTAGGATGCGCCAGGAGAGGGCGTCCTAATACTCCCTTGGTAAAGATGTTTGGGTTCAACAAAGTTCACGCAGAACCAGTGCCTTGTTGGTCTGTTTAAAAAAACGCCATGATTTATCTGTGTGGCTCCTTCCTTGTGGCTACACCCAACTTGAAAAGAGGACATTCCTTCATTTGATGCTGTCCTTTGTTTTGAAGGGCTCTTGGTCCCAAGTCCAATGCAGCAGTAAAAGATGCACAAAAACAGGGACTAGTCCTGCTTCTGCCCTGGTCTTTCCCCGCACAGGGGCCCTTCCAATTTTGCAGCTTTTCATGATGATGGCTGTTATGGATGATGATGATGATGATGTGGATGGTGATGCGGCGGTCACTTGAAGGGGAAAAACATATACACCAGCTTGTGAACTTCCGGAGATGTCGAGCGCAGAGTTGTTTTCCCCTGAAACCTTTTGCATTGAGTAAGAATCAAGTGATGCATGCAAAACTCCTCCTTCTCCTTGGGAGGCCATGACCCAGAAACCCACCCTTAGGCACAGGAGCTGTCCTGTTGCCTTCCTTTGACAGATGGGGAAATCTGCCCTGGATCAAGTCTGGGGAGAGAGTTTCAGCCGCTGCTGTCAGTCAAGGCGTATAAAGGCTGGAGTGTGCGCCTTTCATAACAGACAGGGAGGAGTGGAGGCCGGGGCATGGGATACCCTGGCAGGGATATTTGCTAATGTAGTTCTTATCAGTGTGCAAAGAGGGAATCTTTTTCACCCCCTGGCCATAGCCTGCTCTGTTTTTGTTTTTGTGTTAAAGGCAGTTTCTAGGGAACTGGAATCAAACCCATCAACAGCTTTATTGGAAAAATGGATATCCCGAATGTTATTTTGCTAGGCTCCGGGTCACGCCAGACTTTTCTGTGGAAAAGGAGGACAAGACACCTGGGCTGCGTTTAAGCGAGAGGCTTTGGGAAGCCTTTGTGTCATGGTGGCAGACCAAGTGAAGGAGCTGCAAACTCAGTTTTGGTCAAGAGTTTGTTGAAGGTGATTCTCTCTCCGCCTCAGTTGCCAGATCTGCAAGATGGGAGGAAAACCACTGATCTATCTTAATGCTGATAATGAGTCTGCTTTGTTTTGCTTTTGTTTGCCTGATTGATCTATTTAAGATTCCAATGAGCTCATTAGGAAGGATTAGTGATGAAACTCAGGACCGTGCAACAAAACAAAACAAAACCACACACACACACACACACACACACACATGAGTCAACAATATTGCTGATGCGATGCGTTTTTATAGTGGGTTTATTCCACTCATTCTCGTCAAGATGACAGCGCATACTTAACTTGAGGAAGAGTTCTGTGGAACTCAAAGACTTGCCTCCTAAGTCCTGCTGAAAGATTTATCTGGGCCGATTGAATGGATTTTTTCTGGGAAGTATGGGCGTACATGGGATCAGTCAGTGCAATATATGTTTCCCCCACCTCTTACTCCACCACCCACCTGCTCTGCATTGCTCTCCAGCCCCTTCCTGGAGTCTAGGATTTCTATAAATAACCACCAGTTGCATAAAGTTCCCCTTACCTCCAGCCAAGTGTGGAGCCTGTTGCTAGCCAGCAGAGACACTCTTTAGACAAGGGGAAAAAAAAAAGAACCTTGTTACCAGGAGCAGAAGCTCTGTGATGTGGCCGAGTCCAGGATTTTGGAGGGGTTTTTTTTGTGTTGTTGTTGCTTCTTTTTAAGTGCTGTGTCCTGAAACTGAGCCGGCATTGTTTCCGAGCCAGAAGGAGCCAACAACTCGGGGTGAAGCCAGACACTATTTGGCAATGGATGCAAGGTTCCGTGTCTGATGTTCACATTGAATGAGGCAGAAGAGAGAGAAGCAAATAATTTCCTCCAGCCGAGAGACATCCCTTGGCAGAAGACGTGCTGAGAAACCTACAGCTTTCCCTGGGAAATGGGTTCAAGACCCATTAATGGGGGCAATGGAGGGAGCCAGGAGAAAAGATTCTTGGCTCATTGCCCCTGAGAAACTTCTCCCCTTGCTTCTGCAAATCACCCAGGAGTATCCCATCTGTTGTTTTGTTAAACCCAACAGACACTGCACAGATAATTCAGAAGTCCTGGAGGGAACCATTGGGATATCGGATTTTGGAAAGATGATTTGGTCGCAGCTCCCAGAATTGCTGAGCAAGGAGGCTGGTGTGGAGATATGAGGGTGCTTAAGTTCAGAAGGGTAGTTTTCCCAGTGTTGTGGACAATTAAGTTCATGGCAGAGTCCTCGTTGTATTTTATATGCAACAGACCCCTGCGCACGGGGTCATTTTCTTCATGGCATTTGCACAAAGGGGTGGCACTGGTGGAATCCTTCTCCTCTTGTATTCATGGATGCCCTACTCCAGGCGTGTCCAAACTTCAGCCCTCCAGATATTTTGGACCACAACTCCCAGAATTCCAAGCCGGTATTGCCAGTGACAAAGGACTGTGGGATTTGTGGTCCAAAAACATCTGGAGGGTTGAAGTTTGGACACCACTACCCTACTCCTTTCAATGGGGTGAAGACGGGAGAGGACACAACAGGCTACATCTCTGGGGGGGGGGGTGCAGCTATGCTTCCCTTTTCTTTAACAAGGGGTTCCTCCGATTTTAATATGTCTCCTAATTGATTCACCGGTGTCTGCTATGAAGGCACATGGTTTTCATCTCATCAACGGCACTGGTCATGGGATACCTATGCTATGGGCAGACGAAAACAAGGAAGGTTCCTGCTAAAATTCTGCTCACCATTACAGTCTTCAAAATGTGGTTCTGCACAGGTGTCCTGTGGATAACCATTACGGTTGTGTCACCGAAACCACAAAGGGAAAGAGATAAGGAGTGGTGTATAAAAGTTCCCTTCTCTAAACTGCTCCCAAGAGACGCTGTCCCCCACTTGATTATCGGCGCCGTTTGTTACGAAGCCTCATAACCAGGCAAAAAGGCAAAAGGAAAGCAAAAGCAAAGTCTGCTGCTTATATACCCAGAGTGTTTAAAGCACAGAGTGGACCCTGAGGCCAAGAGTTCAATTCCTCATGGTCCATTCCAGTTCGAAAAGCCAGCCTGTGTAGCCTTGGGCAAACTGTGCAGTCCCAGGGCACCCTGGGTTTTCTTGACCTAGAAAACTCTGCAAAGGGTCCTTCTGAGTCAGAAGTGACTTGACCGCACACAGATGACTATTAACCAAGGCATCACCTATCTTTCTCTTCATATTGTGTTCCAGGACCACACGGGCATTTTTCTTCCTGTTGAGCTCCCCCCCCCCCTCGTCCTTACGCAACAGCTGCGAGTCAACGGCCTTCTTTCTCTCAGTTGGGAAGTCCCTTCATCGGATTTCACAATCAAAATCCCAGTAGCTAAAAGTCTGGGAAGTCTGAACTGCTTCTATGATTCTAAGGGCGTGATGCTCACCAAATGACCTCCTTCTCTATTCCTCAGCCTGACCACCTTGCAGGCTTGTGGTGCAGATAAAAGTGGAAATGACAACAACTCTGTGTGCTGTTTTAAGTCAGTGGCAAGAAAAATGAAATGCAAAGAGAAATATTAGAATGTACGGATAACCCCCTCCCCTTTTGCTTTTGAGCATGCCATGGAACCCCTTTTTTAAAATTCAGAATGCCTTCTTTTGTTGATTTTTTCTATATACCCCAACTCAGTAATATTCTTTTTATGCTGTGATTGTTTTTATTAATTTTGTGTGATTTTCTAAATTTTAAAACTTGCACACCACCTATGAGAATCAGTATTTTTCAAAATACAATGTTTCAATATGCGTGTGTGGCAGAATTTATTTATCTTATACCACCCGTCTAGCAAATAGCTACTCTACAGATTACACCAGGCCTCCAATTTTATAGCAGCTTTAACTGACGGTGGCACAGTAATAAATCCAATTAATTGCCTCTGCCTTGAATCAAGTACTGTTTTCTTTTATAGGTCCTCAAATGTATTCTGAATCCACTTGATAAGATGACCCTGTGGTCTGCTATTATGAAAGAGTAAGCAGGGGCAAAGTAACTCCTGCAACTTTCCATGGTTTCCGCACCAGGGCCAGGCCTTGTTCAAGATATTTTGCTGCCTGAGACAGAAGAGCAAGTGATAGCCACGGTCAACAATAAAACGGGCTCCACCATCCAAGTGCATGTCATGCATATGGGAGGGCAAACCTCACAAGAACCTGTGGACATATAGATGCAACTGACCAACAACAGCAACAGCTGCTGGAGAGCTGAGTGGTGGAGGTCGCAAGGGTTGCGTAGCTCTAAATCTTATGATCACGATGGACCCCCTGTTGCTTCCCTTTCATGGCACCCACTCAAGGTCGCCCCCCCGAGACAGTGGCCTCTTTGTGACCCACTGCCTCCCCCCCCCCCCCACACACACACACACCGTGCCCTCCATGGCCTCCTTGGTAAGGCGAAGCAGGATTCCAGAGGGAGACCATGACCAGTGGGTGAATGAGACGCCCTTGGGGTGGTGGCGGCGGAGACGGCTTTGGGGCATCGCTGGCTCCCTGCGGATACAACTGGCCGGGGACCCCCACCCCACCCCACCCCACCCCTCTGCGTCTCCTGCGAGAAAGGCGGAGAAACTCGGGGCTCTTCTCTCGGCGTTAAATGTGCCAGCTCCCTTCGGAGGGGAAAGGAGAGAAAACCCGCGAGCGACAAAACGCATGTAGTCAAGAAGGCTGCCAATTCCCAGCGCTCTCTCTCTCTCTCTCTCTCTCTCTCTCTCTCTCTCTCACACACACACACACACACACACACACACACACACACACACACGCACACACACACACAGAGGCGAGTCACCCTTGCAGGCGGAAGCGGGGAAGCTCCAGGGTGTTTTTATCCAGCCCTCCCCGGAGCTCACGCGCTCCCCTGGCTGTGCGCTCCTATCCAGCCGGCTTGCTTCTTTCTGTCTTCCTTTTCCCCCCTGTTCCCCTCCTCCTTCCTCGTGTTTTCCCCCTCCCTTCTTCCCTCCCTCCTCCTTTCGCTTCACTTTTCTCCCAGCTGTTCCTGTGGATTATCCCAACAGTCGCTCCGTCCCGCAGCAACATGGGGAACATGGCTTGTGTCCCCCAGGCACCGGGGAGGTTTAGATATTCTTTCTCTAGGAAACCCTCGCTCAGGAAAGAGTGAGTATCCACGGGTGGGGGGGGGGTCGAGGGGGCATTTTATGCTTGAAACGCCCTCGCTCGATCTCTTTCCGCGTTTCTTATTTCTTTAAAACCTAAAGAAAGTGAGGATCGTTCCGTGGAGTCTGTTAGCAGTGCCTTTGCGAGGAAAGCTTGTGGGCTGGCTCTTCTCTCGTTCTTCTTGGCTCGGTTTCTCCCGGGACAAGGGAGGCAACCCGTAAAAAGTTATTTTTCCTGAAGGGTTTATGTTTCGAGAGCGTGGCGCTTCTCCTGGAACCCGTCCGGAAGGTTTGATTGCGGAGTGTTTTTCTTTTAAAATAATAATCCAGATATTGGGTGGAGAGAAAAAGCTCAGCTCTTGTGTTATTTTTTTAAAGAAACATCTCTACATGTATGTGTATTTTTCTTGTTTGAAGGAAGAGAGCATGAGTGACTTTGCGGTCTGTGTGTCTCAAAATGATTTCAACTTGAAAAGCCAGGCGACTTTCAAAGTACTGTAGTGCAATGGGGACTGTCTTGCTCAATCCGAATAGGTGTGTTTACTCAAAAGTAAGTCCCACTAAGATCAAGGAGGCTTAACTCCTTTTGTAAATGTGTGTAGAATGGCAGCCTTACTACATGCTTACCATGGGAGCTGGCTGTAATGGAGAGTTTAAATGGTGGGTCTACATATTTTTTGCCAGGAATGTCAGCATTTAATTCAGTGTCAACATTTAATTCAAAGATACCAGATCTTCCCTTGCCTGTAGGCAGTCAGAATGGCATTTCCCCTTTATAGGAATTTTTGTGGGATTTATCATTCTAACTTTGCTGTTGGTTTGTGGTGGTGGTGGGGATGGTGTGTGTGTGTGTGTGTGTGTGTGTGTGTTTGTTTCAGGATTCCAAAGGGCTTTGTGCAATCAGCCCCAAAAAGAACATTTGTGAAAATAAATGCTTATAAAAATCTAAATAATGGTGTGGCTGAATTTGGCTCATTTTCTTTACAAATCTGTGCCTCCCCGGATTAGAGCAGCTTCAGAACTTTGCTTGATACCCACCATATATGTTTGCTCAGAAGTATGTCCTACTTGGTTCATGGGTGCTTATGAACACTTGGAGAGGGCTTGTTGTAAAAACTGATAACCATGTCACTGCATTGATATTAATTATTATTACAGGCCATCGTGCCAGTTCTGACATATGCTGACCTGCCTGCATAAAATTTATTTTCTACACCTTACTGTTTGAATAAATAATTTTTTGGGGGTGGAGCTTTATTATTTATTTGTTTGTTTTGTTATTAGAGATGTAGCAGCCTATGATATTATGAGCATTCATTGTGACGATGTGGCTTCCCCCTTGCGCCACACACCGACAGTATTTAAGCCAGCTTGGTTAAGAGATACTCATCAGAACCGGCCCTACCATTAGGCAAAATGAGGCGGCTGCTTTAGACAAAGAGTTTGAACATCATGAATTTTGAATATCACAAGCAGCCCCAAATTATCAGCTAATCATCCTTGCTGATTATTTCTTGCATACCAAATGGTCTGCCTTCTCTTGGGTACTGTGGAGTTTAAGGGTGTGTGTGTGCCAAGGACTGTTCTGCCTCAGGCAGCTAAATGTGGTTGGGCCTCCTTGACAAGAGCTGGTCGTGATGATCCATAGGCTCCCTTCCAGCTCTGTAGTTCCGAGACGATGATGATGATGATGGTGATGATGATGATGATGATGATGATGATGATGATGATGATGATGATGATGATGATAACATGGTTGAATACACTAGCATTCAAAACCCTGACATCCATGAGTTGAGGACATACGAGTGTGCAGTCTGGCTGAATACGTACTTTTGAATTATTATTATTTTTAAAACAACAACACCCAAATTCTTTCCATCCCAAATGGGGAGACATTTACAGATGCCCATACATTCTTACCAAGACTCGACAGGTATAGAATAGAGCACAAAACCCGTGGGTAAAACCGGGCATAAAGATGGCACAACTGCATTCCTGTACTCGGTCCTGTCATTTATGGCGCAAAGTAATAATTCACATGATGCGTTCCAAAACATCTGGTGTGCCGAAGGTTCGCCACCACTAGGACTAGGCTGTTCCCCTCCCCGTCTTTACAACCTCAACAGAGCAGAAGAGCTTAAAGGCATCACAGAACAAATCCAAGCACATACCTAGAAAACCATGTTGGAGGGTAGGCCCTTCTTTCTTCATTGCTGTCCTTTCTGACCCATCTAGGTGGCCTGATGCGTCAGCTTCCTATATGCAGTACATATGCTGGGCCTTTTCGTGTCAGCCAAGTTGCTGCTGCTTTTTGCACCAAACTCTCCTGTTTCGGGAGCAACTGAGAGCGTGCCTTGTTATTCCACTGGTTGCTGAGCTATCAGAACTGTGAAAAGGAGAGGGGGAAATGTGCAATTATAAGCCTGCAAACCAAGGCCCTCTTGCTTCTCTTTTCAACGCCAGTCTAAACTTAAATCAGTGCTGGCGAATCCATGGCACGGGTGCCAAAGGTGGCACGCAAAGTGCTTTCTGTGGGCACATGACATCGCCCCCCCCCAGCCACGGCACCTCCTCCTCTGCTTGGAGCAACCACTGTGCTCTGTACAGAGAGCCGGGCGAAGGGGAGGCAGCAGCTTGTGGGCTCCTTCAGGTTTGGGGCACTTGTTCTCTAAAAGGTTCACCATCACTGACCTAAAGTGAGCATCCTTTTAACCTGACCACCTATCACTGGGAAGCCCCCCCTTTTCCCCTCTCAGAGAGAACAAAGCAAAGCCGAACAAAACAAAACAAATTATGGAAAGCAGCTCCCCTTGACTTTCAGGGTGGCCAGAGGCTTCCTGGGCTTGGGCGCTTAGTAGCCTTTTGATAGGACTTGTTAATTTCACTGATGCCTTCCTGTTTGCCTCGCCCTCCCCTAATGATGTACCTTTTGATTATTTGCAGACAAGAGAGCAAGAAAAAGTTGGCGGGTCTTTTCGGCTTTGAACCAGGACAGGAGAGGGATGTCACTTCAGACAAAATACTCCAGTATATTCCCGGAAAGGCAAGTACCACGAGGTTTTGCAGGGTGACGATTTGATTTCTCATCTCGTTATGTGACACTTATACTGTGCAGGTCTTGTCTTCTCCTCATACTCCATTCTCTTGGTCATTTCCTGATTAGATAAGTTGCTATTGTTTTCCCTTAACAGATGATAATTTGGGTTTGAGACAAAGATCTGGCCAAGGCAGGTCACGTAGTCGGTGACCGAGGAATGTAAGAATATTCTGTCCCTGCTTGCTGCCAATCTGTTTTGTGTGGCTGTGGGGTTTCTGATTTCAGGAAACCGCATTTTTAAAAAGCCGAGAAGGGTTTTTTAAGCTGGTGAGATTTTCTTTCAGTGGCCCAGTGGCTGAGTATGCACTTGAACCCGGTGACTCTTGGGTCTTAGTCTAACACTCTACAACTACACCACGCTGCTCTCTTCTTCGATACTATAATATTATCTAATTTAATTCTGTGAACATTACCATGTACAAATCTTGGGACTGCATTGCTGGAAGGGATGCTATGGATCACGGAGTCCAGTCCCTATCAGGGAGGCATAGTGTGGGAATTGAACTCTCAACCTCTGACTTCTCAGCCAGAGATTTAACCAAGGAGCTGTCCAGCATTTCATTGAGCTGTCCAAGACATTTCTGGAAATGGAAGGTCTTGGTTGACTTGCCTACACTTTGCATCTTCCTAAAATGAAATGTTATTTATTTATTTATTTATTTATTTATTTATTTATTTATTTATTTATTTATTTATTTACAGTATTTAAATTTATATCCCACCCATCTGGCCATCTGGTCACTCTGGGTGGCTTACAACAGTACTAAACAAAACACATATCAAACAGAGCCAACCTATAATATAATAAACTAAATCATTGTGCAATATAAAATCATATTCAATAATTCAAGTGAACTCCCCCACAACCAGCCTGGCCGAAAGACAAGCCGGGATATGTAGTCCCTCCCAAATAATGGTTTGCAATGGGGGAGAGAGAGTTGCACAACTCCCCCAGCCAGCCTAGCCGGAAGACATGCTGGGATTTGTAGTGGGGGGGAAAGACACGATTGTCCCAGGCCCAGTTTTTCACTCCTCCTCCCCTCCCCCGGCAATGGCTGATCGTGCCTCCGCCACCAATAGTAAATGTGAAATTTATTTATTTGTAGACCAACTTTCTGTCAGTCAGGGGACCCAAAGCAGCTCACAGTGTTAAAAGAAATCATACTAAAACCACAACATATTACAAGGTTGAAAAGCAATTAAATACAGTATACAATAATAATTAAAAAACAATCAATCAGTTCTACAGTAATAATTTAGATGCATTTGAAAAGTTTGAGAACACACTTAGAATGAGTAACCTAGCATCCAGGAAGTCAATCATAGTCCTTAAAGCCTGCCACTGTATGTCCGAAGAAGTGGACGTTCCACGAAAGTTTACATCAAAATATGATAGTTAGTCTTTAAGGTGCCACATGTTTTTTTGTCTTCTGTTTTGTTTTGCTTTGTTTTGCTTTGATTTTTTGCCTGGAATGCTTTAAAAGAGAGGTTCTTTAACCCTCCAAGGAAGTGAGAGGAAGTCGTAACCGTTTTTATTAGTTTATCGGGGGAAGCGAATGTTTGAAAATAAAGAATTTCTTCAGCTTTTCTTGACTGTTTGAAACTCGAGTGAAAGTAGGTCATGGCGAGCTGCGGCTGCCTGGCACCCTCCCTGAAATGGGCCAATTACCCGTAATTAAAAATTGGTAACAAATTAGCCATCCTGTAATCAGTTGTCTCCTTCCCATGGGTCTCTGTCAACAACCATCCAGGAGAGAAGCCATGGAAGGCACTCATGTCTTCACGGTGCATTTCCACTGGTGGGAGTGGCAGAGCTCAGTCACCAACCTGTATATCTGGACTTATGAGTGCAGAGAGGAAGGGATGGTGTGCTGCAGCTCATGGTTCTTTTACAGAAGCAGGAAACGAGATTATGGATTAAGCTGATTCACCTTTCCCATGCCACCGAGGTCACGCCCAGCCACGGCAGGGCTCGGCGGCGAGGTTGGGAGCCAAACACAGGAGAGGTTTGGGGTTGCTCTCGAGACAGGCCCCCTGGAAGAGTTGGGGGATCCTTGATGGTGGCCAAGAAGGGAGAACTTGGCTAGAATTCCCTTCCTTCCGTCTTTGACAATGAACCCGAGGCTGTTTTCGGATGGCCGGAAGAAGGCTCCAAGAAGCGTTGAACTAAATGTGGGGTTTTCATTGCCCTGCCTTGTCTGCGTCTGGAGTCTTGGTTTTTAATTTTCCTTTCTCTGCCCTCTCTTTACATTGACTCTGCTTCTTGAAAAGCCCTTACTTAGGAGTTAACAGTAAGTTGGCCTGGAAGGGGGGGGCAGAATCGCATTGACGAGCGCACCCCTCTGTTCACGAGAGAGTCCTCCTTGACAGCTGCCTCGCATTCACTGAATTCTCTTCCCCTGAAGATGGGCTACAACCTAAAAATATTCCCCAAAGGGCCGTGGTTTAATGGTGAGCCTCCCCGCAAACATGCCTGCTTTAACAAGGCTGGGAGGGAGCTGTTGAGATTTGGGCAGCCCCATCCCCCCCCTCAGGACCACTGGAAGAGAAGGGATCCATGGACAGCGATCCATGATGCTCAGTCTGGCTGGATCAGCCCGAGGCATTTTGGCTAACATCGGATGGACTTTCTGGTCAGCAGAAATCCCACCACCAGCCTAGTAATGCAGGATCAGCTGGTAGTGCAACCCCTGTCCCTGTGCAAATGGAGGGGGCATTTTCTTCACAGAGAACGGCCTTTGTTCAGTTGCAATATTTTGGGTGGGGGGTGGAAATCCTTTATTAATGTGGAAATGGGGCTTCCTGTTGAATTGGGCAGCGGGGGGGGCATCTTTTATTCCATATAGAAAACCCAATTTAAGTGGCAGGCAAATCTTCCTTCCCTATCAGGAGGTGGAACTGTCTGCCATTCCTTGGCTCGCTTGGGGAACACGGTCACAAAAGATGCCAACACAGCTCATTCCCACCTGGCTGCCCCCCCCACCCCTTTCAGCTTTGAGGCAACCGCTTCACTCTGCCCAACGGTAGGACCGTCCCTTGTGTCCTGGAGTTGTTGGGATAGTCATTCCATACCATGGAAAGCTGACGCCGGATTTGGTGGTACATATAGGCGCAATGGTGTTTACATTCACCTAAGAACTTTGGCCACCTCACGAGGAGAGAGGAGTCCTTGGGAAAGTCCCTGATGTTGGGAAAGATGGAAGGCAAAAGGAAAAGAGGACGGCAGAGAATGAGATGGTTGGACAGTGTCTTTGATGCAACCAATATGGATTTGACCAAACTCCGGGAGGCAGTGGAAGATAGGAAGGCCTGGCAAACTCTGGTCCATGGGGTCACGAAGAGTCGGACATGACTGAACAACTGATCAACAACAACAAGAATAAGCCTGGCTGAACCTTAATGGGGCTTACCTCTGGTTGTTAGACTCTCTGCGTGCAGGAACGGGGACCTGAGTTGTGAGACTCACTAAGTTTATTTATTTATTTAACTTTTATACCGCCCATCTAGCAAATAGCTACTCTGTGTCCAATCAAGCCGATGTAACAAAACATACACCAGTAAACAGGGAAAGATAAATTACACATAAATAAAAACACCAAGAACACCACCACCAGTCAAGCACATCATTTTACAAGTTGCAAGAAGTCCAGGCAAAGAAAGGGAGATTAAGCAGAGAAAATTAGACCAGTTAGACTTAAACTTAATAACGTAATTAGAAATCCACTTGAGCTCGCTCTCCCTGCCATTTGCTAGGATTCATCTTGGGACTGGGAGATCATACGTGTGTGTGTATTGTGTTGTTACAGTCGTGACCGACTCTACGTGACTCCATGTCCATGGAGTTTTCTTGGCAGGAGTACTGGAGTGGCATGCCAGTTCCTACTCCAGGCGCCTACAGCACCTGGTATTCCCTGGTGGTCTCCCATCCAAGTTCTAACCAGGGCCGACTCTGCTTAGCTTCCAAAATCAAGCAAGACTGGATGTGCTTAGGGCATCCGATCATACAGCCCTCCCTTTTTTCTAGGGAGGAGAAGCATATTTTTAAATAGGAACTTGGACTTGGACTTGGTGCAGCAGAATGCCACCCTACCAGGTGCAAAACAAGGGTGGCTATTAGCATTGCATTATACAATTGCCTTCTTGGCATGGTGGCTTCTTAACGCTACCTGGTGTGGCAGGTCCCCGAGGCTATTTAAACCCTGGGTGCGTTGCTTTTGGCAAAGGCTGGTGCTTGCACCTAGGGAGCACAGGGCCCTACCACTTCCTGCCATACTGAATGCCCTGGAGCAAAAAAAACTTTTTTTAAAAAAAATGAGAGAGGAAGAGAAGCCGAGATTACCTTCAACCTGTATCAGTATTTTTTTTTAAAGTTATCAAGGTGAAGCATCGCTCGCTACCCCTCCTGTGACGCAACTCCCTGTCTCTGTGACTGACATCCTTGTCTCAGGGCGGCCATCCCCGGTGATTCAACATCAAGTCATCCCCGTTCCGTTCTAGCTTAAGGTCTGGAGGAGTTTAATTTTTAACTTGCTTTGCCTCCTCGCCCAGGTGGAGCAGAGTGAGACATGTTATGGCCCGTCTGGCGTGGTCAGCCCTCCGCCAGGAACCCTGGTTTCAAACTCCCCCCCCCCCCCATGAGGTGGCTGAAAAAGCTGAGAGAGACAAAAAGGGATTAGCAGAGAGCGATAGAGGCACAAATGCATAACTGTGAGAAATATAAACAGCCCAGAGGGGGGAAAATACTGCTGAGTTATGATGAAACAGGTGATAAGGCATGAATTTGGGGATTCTTCCACTGAGGACCAATGATTTGAATATATTCCAGAAGAAGAATCTGGAGGTTGTTGTTTGCTTCCTTTAGGTTTGGGTTTTGCCTGGATCTTTATTCTTCTCCTGTAGGTTAAATAATCAGGAGATATTTGGGTCTGTGGAAATTTATCTCCGATTTCCACTGACTGGATCTGGGGAAATCCAGGCTGTAAGATAGATCTGCATGCTATGATTCACCAATAAGCGAACTTTATGCGTGTGAATAATATACTACTGTGACACAATCAGGAATAAACTAACTAGACTGATGCTGGACGCCATCAGCCGCTATCCAAACCATATTTACTTGTTTATGAAACCAACTCCCAGGGATGGACTCTCTGTTACAAAAATTCATCTTGCTTTTTCTAATATGAGAAGTGTGGTTTTTGTTGGCTTCTGAGCCTCTTCGTCAATAACATTATGTTTTACAACCCTGTTTGACTTCTTCCGTTGCATTTTAATTATATTTTTAGATGCCTCAGAAGGGTTTAGATAAACGAATTGCAAATATATTTTAAAAAAAAACTGGGATGCTTTAAATAAACAGAACATTTACTGAGCAATCCTATGCCCACTTAACTGGGAATAAGCCCCATGGAATGCAACAGGACCTGTTTCTGTGTTGAGTTTTGCTGTCAGTGTGCTATTATCCATTCTCATTTATAAGGGAGGAATTTATGCTATACATAAACAGAGTATCTCTAGCCCCTTGCTTACAGTACTTAAAGCATAACCGAAGCAGATTATTTCTGCCTGTAGGTTTGTCTATTAAAAACTACCGAATGAAGTAACCCGAATGCTTTTCACCCTCCCCAGATGACAATGTCTATTACTCTACTTATTTTGACACTCGGTAAGCCAGCCAACTTGCCTTCCCAATTTGGGGGGGGCCTTCCTGATTGTGGAGCTTAGTCAGGCCCTGGGATTTTATAAACTTGTTTATAAAAACTTGTTTGTTTGTTTGGCCCCAAGTCCTGTTTTTATGACAGTGCGGGGCAAATTCTTTAAAGAGGGTATCCTGAAGCACAACGTGGATATACACAGCTATCAGGCAAAGAGCAAGAGTTTCTCTCAGGATTAGTCCAGATGAACTCATCAGCGTCACTTGAGGGCTAGACCCCTGGATGGTTCTTCCAGTGGTCTCGTTGGTCACCTCAGGAGTCCTTCCAGGCCTCAAGGTGCCAGCTAATATCAGAGAATCACAGTTCCTCACCAGATCTTCAGATTAACTCAAGGGGAGGTTTTCTACTTGTGTGTACTGTGGGCACCCATCGCCCCTCATTCAACAAACCAGTTCTAGCAGTTGTCCTCTGCACAGAGGAGCAGGTCTTTTGCAAAGCTAATAGGTCTTGGTGGCCCGTGGAAGACCAACCCACCCCCACACACTTTGTGTTACATTGCAATAAGGGATAGCTCGTGACAATAGGCTGTTGTCAACAAAGTGCAATGTTGTTCCTTTTTTGAATTTTATTTGAGGATTGAATTCGAGAGTACGCTCAGAGGGAAGAGGGAAGCTGAAGAGACTGAGAGATTATTTCTTCTGCTCTTCAAATCACAAAGTTCTGGACTGGCAACCCTGTGAGTTTTGGCTGTGTTATTCACGGGTGGCAGGCAGATCGTGGGAAATTGTTTTTGTTATTTGAACTACCACTTTTGGGCTTGCAACTAGTTTCTTGCAAGCTCTGGAGCAGGAGCTGCGGTGTCTTGCATCTTTCCTCACAGCGCCCACCATCCCACGAGTTTCACTTTATAATCCCATTTGTATCAGCTATCCTTAATCCCATTTTCTCTCATTCCAAATTGGGACACAATTGGGAGTTGCAGCATAGCCAAACTAGGTTTAATGAGTTGCCTACTGCGACTTAAGTGAAGCCAACGGGTGTGTGCTGAATTCCTATTGGCTTGAACAGCCTGGGAACTTTGGGAAGATGAAAATCTGTAGTTTGCAACTTTGATGGCCCGGAGCTTGTCTAATTAAACGGGCGTGTGGTTGGTTGGTTGGTTGTGGTATCACACTCAGAAGGTGATATGTCTGGGTTCTGGGGAACAGGGAGAAGACACTGTTCAGAATTAACTCAGAATGTTTCTGCCAACTTATTGGTATGATAACTGGTTTGTTTGCTGTTGGGTTGTTGCATGCTATTAAGCTGTCTCTGACCCATGGCAACCCTGTGAATGAGTGGCCTTCAATATTAAGAGCCCTTCCCAGTTCTTGCAAGTGGTGGCTTCCTTGTTGGATTCAAACTCTCTCATATTTGGTTCTCCTCCTTTCCTGCAGCTTTCAGCTTTTCAAACTTTTCACTTTTATCTCCGGCAAGTCTTTGGCTAGCATTTATTAGTGATTTCAGCACCATCCACAATTATTTACTCTTAATGCCGCCTCTGACACCTGACTTCACTCTGCCTAATGATAGGGCCAGTTCTACCTAGACCCATTAAGCAGACATGCATGGGACTGCTCTGTGAAATATGAATGCAGACTGTGAACCTAGTAACCCAGAAACAGAGATTTTGCATTGTGTGGTTTAGTTTAAACCACCAGCCAGAACACCAACTCACACAGAGGCACAAGGGCTGGGTGTTCACATGCTGATACACATCTCACAGTTGAAAGAGTGAACTCATGGATTTCTACTTTTTATTTGGGAATTAGGGATCAAATGTTCCGTGCTGCTTCTGCACACTTTTATAGTCAGGCTCCAAGGGTTTATTATAGACATGATACTTTGGGACAACGTTGTGTTTTCTGCTACAGGGAAAAGGGGCCACATTTGAACCAGCAACTAATCTCATGAAAGCAATTCAAAAAGAAACACAAAGCTAAACAAAAACAGAAAAAGAGACACACTGTGACACCTTAAAGACAAACTGCTATACTGTGTATCCATTGCGATCAAACACAAGGGAAGTGTAGATTCCCCGTGGACTAAGACCCTTATTAGACAACTAGAATAAGGAGAGAAAGAAACAGGGAGAGTCCAGAGTCTCACCGGACACAGACTAGGGGAATGCTGCAGGAAGCGGGAGGGGAATCTGAATATCCAAAATCCAAATAAAAGAAAAAGAAAAATTGGACATCCTGAGTAGGCATAGCTAAAGGGTTGTGAGAACTGTAATCTGAATATCAATAGCCCTGAATTCTGCATAAGTAATATAGTTGGTAGAGGAGTCTTGTGGTTAACCTTTTCTGTATATGTCAGAGCAATGCATCCAGTGGTGGCGAACCTTCAGCACTCCAGATGTTTTGGACCACAACTCCCAGAATTCCAAGCCTGTATGGCCAATGACAAAAGACTGTGGGAGTGGTGGTCCAAAACATCTGTAGCACCAAAGGTTCACCACCAAACCAGCCGTGTTTGGAAAACAGTAACAATTCTCCTCTATCAGTGCTTAGGCTGCCTGATGCCCTGTGTGGACCTTGGTGACCAGGGGTGTATGACACCAATTCCTCTAAAAACCACCACCACCATCTTGTTCTGTAAAAACCATCATCATCCTAATGTCCTCCTCCATATACAGAATTTAAATCTAATCTTCCCACCTGGCATGATAATTTTTGTTAAGCTTCGTGTAATTATTCTGTACAAAGAAGCACCTCGTTGCTGTCTAATAATATAAACAAGTGCAGTTTTAATTTTGAGAGTACCTTGTTTTTATACATAAAACACACACACACACACACACACACACACACACACAATTTTTGAAAGCTGCTTTGGGTGCCTGTGTTAGAAGTGAAGTCAGGATAAACAAAAACAAAACAAAACAGTGAGTTTAATTAAAGCAAATGTTATGCCATCTTATTAGACGTATGGCATTCAAAGGCTTGTATCCTTTGATTTTTAACAGAGACTGAATGTCTGTGGAGATTCCCAGGGTTTTCTGCTCCAGACAACCCTGAGGTTATCTGGGAGTTGAGTCATGGCCACTGGACTTCTTTTCTTGGGGGATTGAAATGTTTCACTACTCATCCAAGTAGCTTCCATCTGAAGAAGCTACTTGGTTGAGTAGTGAAACGTTTCAATCCCACAAGAAAAGAAGTCTGGTTGCCATGACTCAACTCCCAGATAAGAGAATAAACTGCTAAACAGGTCATTGATTTAGCTTTCTTGCTTGAAGACAAAGATTTGAGTGTTCAGTTCCCCTCCAGGCCTCTTTGACAGGGACCTGGCAGAATTGATGATTCGCTGGGTCCATTCTAACTCTGCAGTTCTAAGGCAATGGCACTAATAGGCCAAAGGAAAATACTCTAAAGAAGGCATGTGTATGTTTCCTGCTGATGGTCAAGTTCTTATGAGATCTCCTCTGTCCCCAAAGGGTGCACTGTCAACCTGTGGGCTTTGCGATGCCTGGATTCAATTAGGCCCAGTAGAGCCAAAGGAACCTGAGATATTACAGAAGGGCTTGCCCATAATTAGCACCTTGCCACCAGTTAGCTGACTCCTCTCTAGCTGCTGACGGACCTGCGGAGAAGTGGCTGTGGAGGGAGACGAACCCCATTCCAGAGGGGTGAGGTCAGCCCAGAGCTTGGGGTCCGGTTGGTCTGGTTAATAACTGCCGAGCCTTCATCTGTCAAGGGTACAGCTCTTGCAGCTGTCTCGCTGGCACCAGTTATTAGAAAGCGGGCTGATATGGATTAGGACCAGCTAATTCTGCCGGCCGACCTCTCTTGGATCGTGCTTATCTGCCCGCCACTTGATCCCACCTTCCCCTTCAGGGTGCAGAAAACTTCCCTTCTCTTTTTTCACACCAGTACTTCAGTGGCTCTGCTTTAGCTCATGCCTTCTCACATTTGAGAGAGGAGGAGAAGCCCCGGCCGGCCATCAAAAACCAACTGATGGGAAGGATGCTGCTGACAGCTGGCGCTCGTGGGCTGACAAGGCTCATGGTTGCTGGTGCTGTGTCCGGTGAACAGGTTTGGTAGGATATTTGCTCTCCATAAAGTTTTAGATTGCCTACCTAACCTGTTTCATTGAGATGCATCTTTATTCAGTTCCATGATGGGTGCCTGGCAAACAGGTTTGATAGAAACGTTTTTAGAAGAACCACCCAAGCCTGTTTTACCAAAATCAACAGTGGATACCAGAAGAGTGTGTACACCATCTTTCCTCCCTCTCCAGAAAAAAAAAAAAACCCAACAGATGCTAATTCAGTTTTCACTTGCATAAACACTGGCAATAAGCATTGGGTGTCTATATAAGCATGATTAAGGAGGGAGTTAGCTTTGAATGGACTGCTTGATCTCAGTGCACCAAAACAATGTGTTTATGCAACTTCTGAATGGTGGAGACATGTATGACTACATCCTTTACACTCACAGGTTTCATTCACACAGAAAACTAGAGCATTCCCCAGAAAAAAAATACTGTATTAGAACTCCTCTCTCTGACATGCTAGCAAGGATTTTTCCCCTTTATACCCGAGTCTAAATTAAAACCCATATTCTGTATGCAAGCCCAGATGTTCTGCCTGCCAATTATGCAAATAAAACAAAAGAGAATAATATAGCAGGATATCTAAGATTATTTGCAGCATAATTTCTTGTCCGATATGTTTGAAGGAGAAATAAATGGCAAAACTGGATGCCCAATGTGTTGCCTCCTGACCACTGGAAGCCTTGCATAATGCTTTCTCGAGCTTGTGAGATTATTATATTAGTCTATGCACGCAAGCTTTCAAGTATGTTTTCACACTCTTTAAGCACCAGGAACGTGTGTTAAAAAAGCAAGGCCACTGAAATCGCGAGCTGTTGAAAGTCTGCACTAAGGACCAAATTCAACAGAGTTGGACTGGGTCCAGACCCGACTATTTGAATTTGGTTCCTACTGAAGCCACAACTAAACCTTCACAGTGGTTTTCTGGGTTCTAAATTCAACCAATGGAGTTGGTTCACATCCAGCGCCCTGTAGCAGCTAAACTGTTGAAACAAAGAGACAAGAGGTTCAAAGCCCCACTCAACCACAGTGCTCTCTGGGTGACCTTGAATGATTCACACAGTCTCACCAGCTACTTAAATTGGTCCAACCTCTGTTGGAAGCATTGAAGTTCTATACGTTTTTTTAAAGCTCCATGAAGAAGCTGTGGATTTAAATCTAAGGTGGAAGAGTTTGAATGTCTAGTTTTGTTTCAGAGAGGTTTGTGAGGACTGCCTTTCAGCAGTGAGTGGGGACGAAATGCAAAAGGATGCCCAGACATTTTAGAAGCTCCTTGCGGCCAGTTAAACCAAGCCTTACAAAAAGATATTGGAAGGAAGGAAGGAAGGAAGGAAGGAAGGAAGGAAGGAAGGAAGAAGGAAGGAAGGAAGGAAGGAAGGAAAAACTGAGAAACTATCCAAATACAATGCTCTGGGGAAGGGGATACAACCATTTACAGAAATCCAAAAGGGACAGGTATGAACCCACAAGGGTTAGATTTGCCCCAAGAGTCCCCGTTAGGTCCGTGGTATACAATCATAGAATAATAGAGCTGGAAGGAGCCTGTAAGGCCACCAGTGCAGGAATTAAAGAATAAGGAGCAGCTACAGACAGGTAAGAGCAATGCCAGGGAGTGGTTCCTCCAGCGAATCCAGTTAATGTTGGCAGAGATTGCTCCAAGACTAATAGATGTATTGGCCAGGCATGTTCCTACAGAGATATACCCATGCAAACGGCAAAGAGGCATGACGGACCTACGGAGATGGGTGTGGGTTGTAGGATGGAACGGCAGAATCCGGAAAGAGGTGCTGTAGCTACAAACAGCCAGGCTCAGAAAATCTGCAAAGGGGTTTGTATGTTTGGTTTGAGCTTAGTTTCAGGAAGGCAGGCGTTCAGATGAGGTTTAGAGGCCTTCAAGCCACCTGAAGCACAATGTGGATGTGGAGGAGATGGGGGTGAATTTCTTTTCAAACTCCTGGATGAATCATGCAGACAGCAAAAAAAATCCACATTGCAGGAATAAAAACATCACTCCTTGGTAAGCAAGAAGACCCAATGGCCAGTACCTTTCATAGGGCATTTGGCTTATAATCAATCCATCTCTTTAAGGTGGCTGATGACATTTTGATTGCAGGGTTCCTTTACCAGACCGATGGATTCCTTTATCCTTTCTCAGATCTTTGTGAGTGCAGGCCACAACTGAGGCGGACACTCTTGGTTTAATATATATTTTTTAAAAAATTGTTTAATGTCTTTTTTTAAAAACAGAGTCTCATAGCTCAGGAGAATGAGAAGGAAAACTTGGACCAGCGGTTCCCAGGCCTCCTGAAGAAGGGGAGGAGAAAGACGGTGGTGCGGAATCTGGGGAAAATTATCTATTACTCCAAGGTCAAATTTAAATTTGAGCACTGTCAGGTGAGTTCTGGAAAAGTGAAAAGGATGCCGGAGGGAAAGGAATGGTTTGAAGCACCAGATAAGATTGAGGTGCCAGGAGTAAAGATGGATCTTTAAAAGACCAACTTCATTGGGCTCCTCCTTTTCTTAAACTCTTTACATTTCAGCAGGTTCTTAAGCCAACCCTATGCAAACTCTTCAGAGTTACTGCCTGAGGTTTGCTGGTTTCCCTTTTCTGTTCTTTCAGTTTTTTGTTCTCTGCCGTATCTTTTCCTTGCAGGCAGGGATGATCATGTTATTAAGGTTTTATGCAAACTCTTCTGGGAGGCTTTTTCTGGATATTCTTTTGTCAAAACAAACCTCCTTGAGATGGGATTGCTTTGCTCTTATAGGATCAGATTTATAGCTGGAGGTGTGCGTGGTCTTTTCAACTTAGCACGGCAGAGGGAAGATCAGGTTGTAAGCTTCCCTTTCACCAATTTGGGTCGATGCACAATTTGTGGCCTGTTCTGTTAAGAAAGAAGCAAGCAAGCAAGCAAACAAAAATGGTGTTCCATGCTTTCTGTCGAGGGAACGCTGGATAGACCAGTGGTTTAATTGTCTGGCTGCAGAACTGAGAGTTAAGAGTTAAGATTCCGCACTGGGTATCCTTGACAAGGACCGGACTCAATGATCCATAAGGTCCTTCCCCTGTTTGCAGTTCCAGTATGATGGCTAACATGCAGGAGTTGTGTATCGGGCTACTGATGAACACCAGAAACATAATGTGTGTCAAGAGAACAAAACAAAAACAATCGGAGACTTTATGACCACTGGCCAGTATATTGTAGATCCAAGAGTTTGTCCGTTTTCAGCCGAGAGCAATCCAGTGGGCTCATCTACCCCGTTTAGATCCCTGGTGACTCCAGCGTTGCCTTCTTCCATACGAGACTGCTAATATGGAAAAGATAATTAGGGCTAGCCTTTCAAAAACTGTGCCGGCGGCCTCAAAGGATGGGGCTTCCTCCACAGTGGGAGTGGAATTACCCAATGCTCTTCCCAGCGGGTTGTCAGGCCATGAGGGTTTTTTTTGGTGGGGTTGTTGATGATGATGAGTCCCTTAAAATATACTTGTTCTGGCCGTCTCTTGACAATGAGCCTTATCGTTACTCAGTTGTTTTGATTGCGGGTTTCTTGTTGGCGCCTTTTGTCCTTGTTTCCCCCCACTTTCCTTCTATTGTTTTGGGTCAGATTAACTTTTTACTGATTGCATTAAGCTGCCTCGAAAAGTCAAATGTCGTGTTTGGAGGGGGAAATATGATTTCCATTCTTGCAAATAATTATTTTTAAAAACCTCTAATTTTGATTGTGTCTTTTCTGCTGCAGGAGGTGAATGACTGTTACCTGGAACTTTTTCAGGCCTACCTCTATTTCCAGTCTCTTGGTCCCAATGGACTCGCGTACCAGGTAAAAGAAAACAGAATCATAGCCAGAAGCCATTGAATCATAGAATCATAGAATCATAGAATCATAGAGTTGGAAGAGACCTCAAGGGCCATCCAGCCCAACCCCCTGCTATGCAGGAACCCCCATCACAGTATTTCCAACAGATGGCCATCCAGCCTCTGCTTAAAAACCTCCCAAGAAGGAGACTCCACCACCCTTTGTGGCAACATCTTCCACTGCCGAACAGCTCTAACTGTCATGAAGTTCTTCCTGATGTTCAAATGGAATCTCTTTTCCTGTCGTTTGAAACCATTGCCCCGAGTCCTAGTCTCTGAAGCCATGGAAAACAAACCTGTTCCCTCTTCAAGATGACATCCTTTCAAATATTTAAACATAGCTATCATTGGGTTGCCTGTAATTTCAAACAGCCACCAGGGAGAGAGTAGTAAGTCACGCTAAGTATATTCCCATTGAACCAATGGATAAGTCAACTTTGCCATAAGTTCCAGTGATGCCAATAGGACTACTCTATTTATTTATTTATTTATTTATTTATTTATTTATTTATTTATTTATTTATTTATTTATTTTAGAGTATTTTACCCCGCCTTTCTCCTTGGAAAAGGACCCAAGGCGGCTTACAGCAATGAGGAGTGATATACAGTCCAGTACAATTAAGACATGTTCAAGTATTTGAGAACAAGCAATTGAGGGACATCTTGCAGTATTTATAGACATTACATTAAAGCTACCCAGTTATAAGTAGTTATAAACACAAAGTCTATGTGAACCTATAGATTCATATAAAAGACACATGGTAGTCCATCCTTCAGGGAAAGCTTGCCTGAAGAGAAAGGTCTTTGCAACTTAGTGCAGTAGGTAACAACTAGAGTAGGGCCAATTTGATTCAAGGGAACTTATGGAGGATGGGACTCACCAAATCCCTTTTGATTCAGTGGGCTTACTCCAGTGTAGTTTCCTACACTAACAGGATTTGAGCCATGGATGGATGGATGGATAGATAGACAGATCAATGAAAATCTGAATTGTGAACAAAAATACTGCCCATAAGGTGAAAAACAGTCTTGTATCCCACAATGGAAGTTATGGGGAGCTGCAGTCAGGCTGCTCGATGGCTGGTCTAGTTTCTTTGGATGTCTGTATCCTTAAGTAGAGCTGGGTGTTTCTCCTTTTTCTTCTATTCTTTCTGCCCTACCAATTCTGTTCTTCCATTTCCAAACTGCTTTCTGCCTAAACTTGCGGAGGCCCAGCTGCCTTGCAGTCTGCTTCACCTGGATGAAACGTACACCTCCATGCCGACATCTTCACAGTTACGTCTGGAAATCTAAAATGACGTATTCTTTCTCAAGGTCATTTAAGGCAAAGAACACCATCACCTCATTTATGTGAGTCACCTGAGGGATGTGATCCAAACCAAATGACAAAAATGCTTTGGTATCTCAAAAAGGCCCAGCCTTTTAAGAGTGCCTTTGAGAGTTATTTTGCTCTTTGTTTACTCCATGCTTCCCTTGATTGTGCTGAGTTGTGCTTTTTTGACACTGCTGAGTCACAGGATGGTGGTTCGATCCGTGTTTCTCAACCTGTGGTTCCCCAGATGTTCCTGAACTGCAACTCCCAGAAATCCCTTCCAGCACAGTGAGTGGTAGAGGCTTCTGGGAGTTGCGGTCCAGGAACATCTGGGGACCCACAGGTTGAGAACCACTGGGTTAGATCTTTGTGTAGGAGTATAAACTTCTATGGTTCTCAGTGAGAGTTATTCCATGGCATTCTATGGGGAATAATTCCAGTTTTAAAAAGAGATATCTGGAAACTGTGCCAGCGATTTCAAAAGGGTTGCCTCCTGCTTCCGCAGGGTTTGCTGCCTCTGAGGGAGCTTCAGGTGAACGAGGTTGAAAGTCCAAAAGGAGTCCCGCAAGAGGTCCATGCTTTTCAAATTACAGGTAAGAACGGGCCTGGGTTTCTTTTGCTGTTTTCCTGAGTTGGGCTCCATTCCTGTTCATGGTCCCAGATGAGGATGGGAGAGCATGTCCGCCTCCCTGAGTCCGCCTGCCTGAGACTGGCCCCATTATCACTGTCTTTGTGTGTGTGTGTGTTGTGTCGTTACAGTTGTGACCGACTCTTCGTGACCCCATGTCCATGGAGTTTTTCTTGGCAGGAATACTGGAGTGGTTTGCCAGTTCCTACTCCAGGCGCCTACAGCACCTGGTATTCCCTGGTGGTCGCCTGTCCAAACCAGGGCCGACCCTGCTTAGCTTCCGAAATCAGTGAGATCGGATGTGCTCAGGGCACCTGTCCTTAGGTGTCCTCAAATGAGAGTAACATGGGGATACAGCTGAGTCTGTGTATGACACACCCACTGCGTCTACATTGATTTTCCATGGTGGATTTTTTTGCTAGCGTAAAATCCTATAGATGACTGCACAGTTTACGCCTCAAAATGCATCAGGTTTTGTGTGCCTAAGCTGTGTTGAAAATCACAGCCTTGAGGGTGCTGGAGGTGGGATCGAAGAGCAGAAGGGAGAGGCTCCTTCCACACGTTTAGAGACCGGATTGGAGAGGGTTGGTGTTTTATGCAATGCAAAGTAGGCTAAAGTGTGGCTAGTTTTGGCCATGTGCCTGTTCTCTAAATGGGAGAAAAAATCGTAGTGTATAAGAAACATTAGCTGGCATGCTGCTTTTATTCTTTCTCTTTTGAATCTGTAACAGTGGAAGCAGCAGCTTCAGTTCTAATGGTGGTTAGTGTTGGTCCTGTGTGAGTAAACTGGTGTATTGCTCAGGACAGGCAAAATCAGTTGTATACCAAGGTCCAAACCCAACCCATATTGGGTGGGAAATTTGCTTTGTCAGACACTATTAAGGGTGTCACGGCAGAAGGTTAGTGGGAGCCATAAGGACCTTATGGCAATAATAAGAAGAAACCACATGTCACGTCCTGAACTTACAGGAGTCTTGCTTTAAGGCTAGCTTCTCATATCAAGAACTCTGGCTGGCGGGGGTTCAATTCCCCACAGTACCCCCTAGCAGAAGCGCCAGCCTGGGTGGCCTTGGGCAAGCTGCACAGTCCCCAAGGCAACCCGAGAAGAAAGGAATGGTAAACCTCAGGGACGTTGTTTTATTCTCCTGCCTTGTTGACACTTCCATATTGGTTCTCTGCCATTGGCTGCTGATGTCCTTTTCCACACCTCTGGCACTGAAGCACGTCGTGTCCGGGAAAATCATCTGGGGTTAGGATGAGTTCATCGTCTTTATCGGTTCTTATTCTCTCTTTCAGTGTTGGCTTCATACCTTTTAAATGATTCCTTCCCAGAGACTAGAGGTGCTATTGTTGTAATTCAGGGATGACTAATAAGCACTCTCAGAGGCAACTGGCAGACTGGTTATTCTCCCGAGAAGGGGGTCTCTGGTGTATGTGTGTGTGTGTGTGTGTAGCATTGGGACAGAACAAAGCTAAAGAATGAAAGAGAAGGGGAAAATGCATGGAAGGGAATCTGAATAACCAATGAGCCTTCATTTTTGTTACTGCTCTGACAGTAACCACTTGGAGGCAGGCAGGTCTAGTGGTGGGATTATCACTTTGCATGCAGTATCCCCTGGATTCATTTCATCCCTGGAAAGAAGGGGAAGGCCATTAAAGGCCAGAAAGCACAGTTCACTGGGAGGGAGGATTCTGCTAAGGCAGATGGTGGCAGGTTTTCAACCTGGATGGCACCCGATGGGCATGGTGGTCGTGGCAAGTTCTGGGAGGCTATAGCAAAACCTTTCAAGATAAGAGGAAAACGGTTTCTCCTGCACCAGCCCTGGCCAGCTTGTCACAATTCAATTCTGCTCAGAACAGTAGTCAAAAGCTACCCCTCAAAAATAAATAAAAATAAAAATAAAAAAGTATATACACCCCCATGTTGATTTTTTCCCAAGGCCTAAAGACTCCATCTATCCAAGAATAAGTGAAATCTTGAGGTCTGATCAGTTCACTTGTGTATCTCCCTAGATTCTATTATTAATACTCTGTCGTCAAATCAATTCTGACATGTGGCGACTCTTTTTCAGGGATTTTCCAGGTAGAGAAGACTGAAAAATTGGTTTCCCCCAGCCCCTAGAGGCGAGTGTCAAGGAAATGTTTCTCAATTTCCTGTTATCTCATCTAGAATCCCCTGCCTGAAACTCTGCCCACCCAGTTTCCCTCTTTTAACAACACAAACAACATGCTTTCCCGCTATAAACAGACATGCCCTTAAGGGAGGTGGTGGTGCTGGTGCTGGTATTGCATTGTGGAGGGGAGAAGTTCATGCCCTTTCCATGAGACCAAAGAACGGCTCATGATAAGAGTGCCTGCAGAACCTTGGCCTGTTCTGAGGTTCTCTGAACCACTTTGAAGATTTGCCGGGGGGTGGGGGGGGGGGGCTTCCAGGACTTGGATGAGCTGCTCCAGCCTTGTCGTGACTCAGAGGAAACCTGGCTAGCTAGTGTGGGCATCTTCCCTCTGCCCCAGTAGCATTCTGTCCACACTTTGTAGACTAAGCCTTTGGAAACTTACGTTCGTCTGTTGTTTGCCCTAAGCCCAGCCCACCGGAGAGCTGTGCGGGAGGCCAAAGTACTTATTTTTTATGATAACGATTTGTTGTGACGGCTGGCTTTATCGCCCGCCTTCCAAGCACTAACCCATGTGTAGTGCCTTCTATTTGTTTTTATAAGAGGTGCGGTAAAGAAGTATTGGTTCCGTCTTGGTGTGACGTTATGTGACTTGGGTGGCTTGCTAAGGACATTTGCAGGTGCTTCAGAAGCGAGAGAGCAGAGAACGCAGCTTCCGGTATTGCAAGTAAGCAAGCCAAGTAGCAGGCAAAAATATAGTTAAAACAAAAAACAAAGGGCAGCCACAAAACACTTTGATATTTCTGTGTGGTGACACTGGGGACAAGAGAAATGGATTCCATCCTGACCCATTTAGATACTCAATGCTGCATCTTTTAGGGTTGGTCTGAACAATCAGTACAATCACACTCTTGGGTCCCTTTTGCAACAAAGGCAGGGGATTGCAAATATCCACCATGCAAGGATCCTGTGGTGTGAAAAAATGAAAATAAACTCAACAGGGGCCCTCCCCTCTGCTTTTTCTAGGTCCCTTGCTGAGCCCCCTGACAGTCTACTGCCCCAACAAGTCAGAGGTCAAGCGCTGGCTGTACCACCTGGAGAAGCAGATCCATTTGAATGGAAGGAGCCTTGATTTCCCCTTCCTGACCCAGGTGAGTGTTTGTATTAGAAGCTACCGAAAGCCTGAAAGGAGCAGCAGTTTGAGAGAACCATCACCTAAATACAGTATTTATAGACCCAGCTAGAATAGGCTCATTGAATTATTTGCTGAATGGTAAACCGTCAACAATGGTTGGTTTACTATAGGTTCAATTTGTTTGCTCTAATGGGGAAAATCAACCAGTCAACCAACCAACCAGTCAATCAATCAAATCCTGTTGTATAGTGTAGGAATTGGCACTAGAGTAAGCCAGAAAATCAGTAGGGATTTCTCTCTCTCTCTCTCTCTCTCTCTCTCAATCTCTCCCTCCCTCCCTCCCTCCCTCAAGGGACTTAAGGCACAACACAGCCTTTAAAAACAGGTTTGTGGAGTCCTGTGATGTGCATTTTAATCTTTCCTGTCCTTCATTTCAATGTGTCTTCCTATCAGGTGGCTTCATAAACTAGCCTTAATTTAAAAAAAAAAATACCGGTATTTATTTTCTCAACTTATATATTGCCCCATTAGTGCAAGCACTTCACTGGGCAGTTTGCAAGATTAAAACTTACAGCCCTCAAACTTTCCAATAAGAACAACAGCAAAATTACCTTCAAAACAAAAAAGCAAATACAAGGTACAGCAACGAAACCATGAATATAAATAACCCAATAAAAGCTAGAACGGGGGGGGGGGGGGGAGAGAGAGACAGTGTCCAAAAGATTCAGTCTTTAAAGGCAACTTCAAATAATCTGATGTTTGAAAACAGCAATAAAAAAGAGAACTGGTTTTATGTGTGTGTGTGTGGGGGGGAGTAAACAAGGAATCCATAAGCTTCTATTTTAAGGTACAAGTGTTTTCCCTAGAATGCAGCTGCTGAATTGTATACCCGGACACAAAGGCTATATTTAAGTGGATTTTTGGAATAAAAAGAACCTGGCCAGCATTGCTGTTGTAGCTGGCATATGCCATCGAGTCGCCTCTGACTTCTGGTGATGAATGAGCAATTTCCAAAATATCTTGCCTTCTGCTCAGCTCTTGCAAACTCAAGCCCGGGGTTTCCTTTAGGGAGTCAGTCTGTCCCGCCCTTGGGTCTTCCTCCTTCCCTGCTGCCTTCCACCTAGTGCCAGTGGTACTCACTGGCCAAGTTGTTGAATGGTGTAATGCCCGTCTCGGATGGGCAAAACAACTCACTCGAAGCTCCTTCGGTGCTTCCTGTTCTTCTCTGTCATTCTTGAACTCTGCGCCTATTCTGGGTGGTGGCTGGGGATGCGGGTGGGCTGCCAGGCATTTATTTACCTTGTTCCCAAACAAAAGGGATTAGTCAGCGTGGGAAAGAGCAAATTAGCAGGTGCGAACTGCATGTCATTTTGGTCCGGGCAACTGTGAGGGAAATGTGTGGTTTTGGCCTGTCAGCAGTTCCTGGAAATACCTGAATTGTTTCTTCTTGTTGTACTGTGTCTTTTTTTAAAAAGGGGGTGGTGATCCACTCCCCCCTTCCCAAACAAGGTGAGTAATTCCGCCCAGGACAAAGAGGCATGTGGGCTGTGAGAGAGGGCAGCCGATGGGGGTTTCTCATCTATCACAGTTTCCAGTCTGGGTTTTGACAGCTGCCGCCAGGGTCAGATCGAGGGAAGACTTTCAAAGCTGGAAAGCTGAAGATGGTTCAACACACATATAAGATGAAAGGGAAACCCACCAAACCAGTTTGTGGGCTCCTGTGAGGATGCCTGAGAGGGCCGAAGACATTTTTTTTCCAGTCTGAGGCCAAACAGCAAATGGGATCCCACCGCTCACTGCCAGGAAAACAAAACAAAACAATAAGGTTTTTCTGCCTTTTCATGACACCCCACTGGCAAGGCCGGCCCTGGAGAAACCTTGGCAACAAGCGATTCCACTCAGAGACGTTAAAAACTATTTGTTTGCTGAGCCGGGGCTTCTTGTGGTATTGGCAAGCAACAAAAAGTTCAGGCTCCGTGTGCATGTTAAGGATTGGATGTTGTTCTTTTTCCGTAACATCAAGTTGCCTCTGAATTATGGCGACCTTAAGAACGAGCCACCCCCAAAATGTCCAGTCTTCAACAAGCTTGCAAACTCAAGGTGGTGGCTTCCTTTAGAGAGTCAGTCTATCTTGTTTTTGGTCCTCCTCTTTTCCTGCTGCCAACTTCTCCCAACATGATTGCCTTTTCCGGGGAATCCTGCTTTCTCATGAGGCGCCCAAAGCGGGAGAGCCTTAGTTTCATCATTTTTGCTTCCAGGGGAAAGTTCAGACTTGATTTGACCTAGGTTCCACTGGTTCATTTTTTTCCTGGCGATCTGGCGCATCCACAAAGCTCTCCTCCAGCACTACTATTGACCCTTAAGGAGGGCCTTTCTTCTTTCTTCCCTGCTTTAGAATGAATGGAACCAGAGCTCTGTTGGGAAGGAGCAGCTCCGGTGGTCTGTGGAGAACGCCCCTGTCCAAGAGTGGAAAGGAACCCAGCGGGAATCCCTCGGTCACGTCTTGTGCGTGTCTAAAGTGAAGTTGCAGCATCTGCCCTTCCAGGTGGGACTCTTTGTTTCAGGTACCATAAGATTGCACTCAATGCAACAACCTTCCCCAACCAGGCACTTTCCAGGTATAGTGGTACCTCAGATAACAAATTTAATTCATTCTCCAAGGCAATTCGTTATCCGAAACACGGTTTCCCATAGGAATGAATGGGAAACCAATTAATCCGTTCCAGGAAAATGACACAGACACCTGGCTTTTTGCTAAAAACGCTTTATAAAGTGCACTTTAAAGGTACAGATGCGATGCAGCCTGGGATAACTCTTTTTTACCAATGCATGCTGGAAATTCGTTGTCCGAGGCATCCCATAGGGAACATTCGTTATCCGATGCACTCATAGGAAAATTCGTTATCTGAGGCAGCCCATAGAGAAAATTCATTGTCCGAGGCAGACCTATACCTAGAAACTGCAATTCGTTATCCGAGGCAACCCATAGGGAAAATTCATTATCTGAGGCAGCCCTATACCTGGAAATTGCGATTCGTTATCCAAAAAATTCGTTATCAGCAGCATTGTTATCTGAGGTATCACTGTATTTTGGACTACAACAGCCATCATCCTCGGATGAGAAGAGGGGGAATGTTGGGTGTGATGTTTGCATGTGCCCGGAAGGCATAGAGCTGGGGTTAAGGCTGGAACAGGGTTAGGCCTCTGCAGCTCCCATGATGCCCTGCCTTCATCCCCAACAGGAGCAGCACGACCGGCTCTTGATCCTGTACCCTTCCACCCTGGTCATTGTATCCGAAGAACGCAACGGCCTCTACTTTAAGGTAGGAATTTCCCTGGAACCTATTAGGCAACTTCCACCTGCTTTGCTTAATCTGCTCTTCCCATACTTTCAACATGCCTACTGCATGGCTCTAACAATTAAGGCTGCAACCCAATTGGAATAAATTTTCTTCCGATTCATTCATTCAGCTTCGTCCTATTTGTCTGTTGATAAAACCTGCCCAGGGCTAAAAAACAAAACAAAACAAAAAGCCGCCCAATGTTTCCAAAACAAGAAATATTCTGCCTTTGTTCTTTTTCCATGATTCACACACTTGATTTGGCTGGCGAAGGAACTCCCACCATTGGGTGCTAAATGACTATTGTTAATGTATTCTAAACATTAGTGTTTTTGTTCATGTGCTGCCTGATTATTAGAGCAGCTATTTAATCGCTGACAAGAGTTTTTGAAACCAAATTAAATACCTTAACTGGTTAAGCCTTGCATCCCTGATAATTTTTGCATTTGTATGACATACACCATGCTGAACATATACTTATCTTTCTGTAACCCTTGTTATGACTAGCCTGGTAAAGTAGTTCATTGTTGGTGTTCCTGCTAGACAAGGGATGTTCTGGATGGAATGAGTCGAGGTCAATGAGATAAGATAAAGGTTAAGAGGAAGGTCTCATAACTCAACAGTTCTCGGAGTTTGAGAAGACCAAATGTTTTGGACGCCAGGTCCCAGAATTCCTTGATATCAGCCATGAATGTCTTGCTTTTTTCTTTCTGGGAGTTGACATTCAAAACCATCTCTAGGCCCACAGTGCTTCCCAACGTTGGGCTGCCAGATGTTCTTGGACTACAGTTCCCAGATATCCTTGCCGCCAGCACAGCTCGTGGTAAAGGCTTCTGGGAGTGTTAGTCCCATTGCACCAGGCTTGGGAACCACTGATCAGGGCTTGACGGGAGAGGCAAATTTCAAACGAAAGGCTCCCTGGTTTTTGACCTGGTCTTGGCCATGATGGCTCATCAGCCTTCTTCCAACTTTTTCTGCCTTGGGCCGTTGTGAAGCTTTCCATGGTTTGACCAAGCATGGTCAAAGCTGGAAGCAGCTGTGAGGTGGCAAACACCTTACTGGTTTTTTTTTAAACTAAAAAAACAGGAGTGGAATGCTGGTGGGCACTGTGGAGACAGTTTTGCCTTCATGGAAGATGGTGGCTTTTGAATATTTGTGGTTAGCTGCCTCCGAAGGAGCAGGGCGGTGGCTACAGGAGCAGTCTTGTGACGCTGGAAGCACGGACGGACTCACTCCAGGCTTATCAGCCCATCCCATCTCTGGCCTAGTTCTCACAGAGGCACTTTTGTTCTGGTTCAGTAGCAGTTCAGATTGCAGGAGGAGGTGAGTGTGGCTTATGGTCCTCCTCCTCCTATCCTCCTCCTGACAGGTGGTCGTCCTGGTTTTTCCCTTGAATGCCTCCAGCCCTGGAGTCCTTACACGTCATTCTGCCCATGACAGCCAGAGGCAATCTTGGGATTCTTCTCAAGAGAGCAAATCTTAATAGCAGATGTGGTTGTGCAGATTCTCTGGACAGTTGTTACAGGAAAATGCCTGTGGTTTTGTGGGCTAACATGCTTGGATCAAAGTGGCAGTGACAGCTGGGTGAACCGGGTGGCACCTCACCCTGGCATTCATGTATAGTGGTCTCCAGTGCTAAGACCCAAGTTTGTAGCCATAAATGGCATCCCATCAACAGACCCATTGTTGGTGCCCAAAAGTTGGGAATCACATGATAAACGTTATTTTCCAGACATTACTTTTGTTTTTTTATTTGTCTTAGTTCTTGTGAGCCCTGGCTCTAAGTTTAGCTGCCCTCCTAACCCCAGCTTTAGTCTTAAACCTAGCTCTAACTTGAGCTTTAATCCCAACCTTAGCCCCAATCCAGGTGAGCCGCCTTTAGGTGGCCTTAAGGTGTCTGTCTGTCAAGTACAGCTGCCAGGATGGAGGATTGTGGGATTTGTAGTCCAGAAAATATCGAAACCCCACCCCAATTAAACCAGGGAAGGCTCCCCTAAGAGTAAAACTGTGCAGTCTGAATTTTGCCACAGAGTCAAATGGTTTTGGACCACTGGGGAACTTTGAAAGCACAAGACTTGTAACCTGTGGGTCAAAAGCATAAGTGAAGTTCTCTGGAAGGGGCCATGGGTCCCATTAGCTCTTTGTAAAGCAGGGGCATGGGATATCTGGCACTGCTTGAGACAAAAGGCTGCTGTAGCAAAGGGAACCAGTGACTCACCACCCCATGATGCCAGCTGGGGGAACTTGATTTTTCCATAGCTGCTTCTGGGCTTCGAACCAGCAGTTGTGTGCGTGTGAAGTTCTCCATTCCTGCCTGATGCTGCTGAGATCGAGGCAGCTTTTGTGTGCCGTTGATGGAAAAGGAAAGAATATAAAAGAAAGAGAGAGGGAGGGTGGGAGAAGAGTGTTACTTTGGTTTTGGTGCCTGCTGTGCATGCCGTAAATGCAGTCTAACCAGCATTACAGGAGATTTAATACATTGCACGTTAGTAATTGTTTACTTTGTTTCTATGGCTACCATTCAAGAGAGCTAAATAGAGCTTCCGTGTCCTGAGACAATTGCACCTCTAAACACTACCTAGCTGGATAGATTTAGGTCTATGGTTGTGGAGCCAGAGGTTGGGAGTTCAGTTCTGCCCCCCCCCCCCATGCCACTAGGGAAAAGAGCCAGCCTGGGTGGCCTTGGGCAAGCTGCACCGTCCCAGGGTAACCCTGGAACAAAGGAATGGGAAACCACTTCTGAATACTGTCTATCTAGGAAGCCCTAGAAAATGGACCTGCCTACGTCAGAATTGACTTGATGGCACATGATGTTGATGGGTTGGTTCTTTTATGTGGGAGGGGGATTCCCCTCTAGAAACAATGGCCAGTCCAGGATGTTTTTCTGACTGCTCTGCTTCTCGGAGTACATTGTGCTTACCAGAGACGCACACTTGACTTGCACTTGCGTACAAGGAGAAAGGCATGGAATCAGATTCTCCAAAGGCCTCATCTCCTCCGCCACCTCCTTCCAAGTTGACATTTTGCTCGAGGGCTCCTTGAACTGTCACGCAAGTAATCCCTCGAGGTTTGCCAGTCTGACCCTCGCAAACTTGGGACTCGGGCATTGGCTGTGGCGGTGTCCCTTCTGGAAAATGTCTGCCACTCAGCAATCTTCTGCCAACCGCCGCCTCTTCTTGTGGGGGCAGTCAGTGACGGCACCGGGTGTGTGGGTGTTCCCGTCGGAGGCAGCCGCGTGGAAGCAATTGTTCAGCAACGCCTTGGAGGTTTTAATTGCCGCGGCACGCCTCTGTCAGGAATGGTCGGCCCTGCCAGGAGAGACAGGCGAGGAGGCGTGGACAGGCAAGCTGAATTTGTCCGAAGTCAAGAAAGGGTGGCCGCAGATAGCTAGCTGGGCACAGTTGCGGGCGAGTGCCAGGGGTGCCCTGCTCATTGGGACATTCTCCCTAACCGTCTGCTCTGCGTGCCAAGAGCTCAGAAAGGCAGGCAGCTGGGTTGGCATACAATTAATGCCTGATGTGCAGGTATTTTGTAAAGCCAATGGCTCTTAATTGCACGTTCAAAACCAAACCACCCTCAAACACTTTGCAACACAGCAGAGACAGCTGGTTTTCCTCTCCCAGCAGGCAGCGAGATGCAAAACATCAACACCCGAATGTGTATATGTGTGGCAGACTGCATCACAGGCCTAGTTACTCAAAACTATTTTGGAGGAGAGGCCTCTTCAAACGTGTTAACAGTAGATGAAGAGCTTTGGTGGGTCAAGCCAAAGGCGATCTGGTTACACAGTGGCGGTTGGGGATTGCATCGGGAAAACATAATGATTTGTGCTCTATCTATTAGACTCTTTCTGAAGAGGTGATTCGTGGGTATATTCACACATACTTCCGGACTTGCCCTTTCACCTGCTTTTGCCACCTTGGGCGCCCAAATGCCTCCGACATACTTTTCAAAGATTTTTCTGCTCTTTGCTCTGTGTTCCTTACAACAATCCTCACCTTCTCGAGGTTGCTTGGAAAAATCAAGCTGAATCCACTGCCATATCCTGAGCAAATTATTGGGGAGAGTAAACACACTTGGAGATTTTCTGAAGCTGGATGGATTACACCGACCTTTCAGAGGCCATAGTCCTCAGGGGTCATATAATGGTCCGGCATTACAGCTTCAGGTGGTTGGAAGAGGGGGGTCATGAAAGTGAGCAGTGGCCTTTTAGTAGTTGTGATGGAAGCACACTAAAGCCCGACTTTATTAATGATTTAA
This sequence comes from Phrynocephalus versicolor, assembly GCA_023846285.1. NCBI lineage: Eukaryota > Metazoa > Chordata > Lepidosauria > Squamata > Agamidae > Phrynocephalus > Phrynocephalus versicolor. Next base: position 6,035,480 of record JAHTLZ010003423.1, on the reverse strand, counting down.
AATATTTCTGTCCTGCCTTTCTCCCTGAAAGGACCCATTTTAAAGACGTGGAAACCTGTACAATTCAAGGCTTCCAAACCTTTCCAGAGATTCCCTATGCTCTCACCTTTCGGGTCTTAAAATATAAGTAACATGATAAAATGGAATAACAGCTCAAGCTCTGTGTTTTCCTTAAGATCCAATGTAATAGAATCACGTGCCGTCAAGCCAGTTCTGACTTATGGGGATTCTTTCCAGGGTTTCCCAAGTAGAGAGGACTCAAAGGGGGTTTTCTCATTTCCTTCTTCTGCAAAAAGCCACTAAGAAAGTACAGGGCTACCCAGGCTGGCTCTTTTCTTGAGAAATGCAACAGGGAGTCAAGCTCTCTACCTCTGGCTCTGCAGACAGAGACCTAAACTGCCAAGCTACTCAGCCAGCCCAATTTTAAATATAGGATCGCCTTTTTTTTTTAAAAAAGACCAAAATTATAACCTTTGCATCTGGCCAGGTTTTCTTGTACATTGCACCCACCAGCTTCCAATTTTGCACCATTTCAGCTTGAAAAAACAAAAATAAAAGCTGGGTGACCAAGAAACTCACTCCCTTTCTCACTTTTTAGTGATCAGACAAAAGTGTTACTCAACCCAGAAATTTATGTGCTCTATAGCCACTCCAGTAGTCCTGCCAAGAAAACTCCATGGACATGGGGTCACGAAGAGTCGGTCACGACTGTAATGACACAATAACAGCAAAAATGTGTGCTCAGAAGCAAGCAATCGGAGCTGTAATCCTATATCCAGATTTCTAGGAGTGCAATTTTCCTTTTGGGGTAAATCTAAGCAGGATGCATTAGAAGAACAGAGGCTTACTGACAAGTAGACTATAATGGGAAAGGGTACGAGATTGCAATCCTATCTCCACTTATATTAAAGAGCTCAATAAAACTTCCTTTCAGATAGAAATGTCCTGGATTGAATCACCAACAAATTGGTGCTTTTCCCTCCTGTTTTGTATCATTTGTGGTCTAAAACAAAAAGCAAGTATGTTTTTAAAATGTCCTTTTGAGCCTTCTTACATCCATTCTTAACTCCTCGCAGGCAAGCCATTGTTTTCAAATCAATCTTTCTGCCTTTATTAACAATATTTGTAAGCGTTTAAACCTGGAAATGGAAGACCCATCTGATATTTTGATTCCCCGACCTACACCAAAATTTCGCCTTCTGATTTTTTCTCTCTCTCCTGCCAACAGGGAGAATTGCCACTTAATGCAATCCAAGTGCATTTTGAAGAAAACCAGAAAACCTCTTTTCTAATAGAAGGTAACAATTTTTAAATTATTTTTAGAAGGGTTCTAAAGTGATTTCCTTGAAGAGAGATGGCTTTCAAAAGGGGAATTGGGACATGAGTCTAGTAAGCTACAGACAGTAGAAATAAACAATATTGCAGGGAAAAAGGGAGCCCCTAATAATAATTTAGTTCTGCAGGTTTTGGTTTCGTTCGCTTGTTGCTGTTGTTGTTGCTGTTGTTGTTGTGAAATCCACCAGATGTAGCTGCTGTTCTTTGCAGGCCGATTAATCAACTCAATCCGGGTGATTTGCCCCAGCTACGAAGACTATCAAGAATGGCTCTACTGTCTGAACACAGCTCAGTTCCACAATGCTGATTCCTCTCTTTCTGGATCAGAGAGCTTCTCAGGACCAAAACAATCACACCACGCTCTGGTGAGATTCCACATCTCTGTCGTTTCATGATAAGTGGAGAATGGGAAATTAAAGAGGGAAACAAAACACTTAGCTTAAAAACTTCCTTCCTCCGCTCCTCTACGGAACAGAGGAAGGAAGCAAAAAAGATTTTATTTAAACCAATTAGGGGAACACTTACACACTACATCACTCTTCCCCCTCCCTTATAAATTGAAATCATTCTAGGACCAGGAAAAGACAGTAGGGGACAGGGATGGAGATCCACCCCCTTTCTTTTCTTGTTTCTTAAATGATCCAGACTAAATAGGGTGGCTTTAAGTGCATATGCCATTTGAATGCAAGAACTACACGGAATGGCTGGACCTCTACTTGACCTTAATCTAGCCTGCTGCAGCTCACTTCAGTTGACACTAAACCCCAAGTTCTTCTCAAATCTAGCCTCCACCTTGATCCTGGTTCTACCTAGGTGGACCTGGTTCCCATACTGCCTCTCAGCCTCCATTTCCCTGCCTCTGAAATATAACGGATGGCAATTCTGATTCTCTCCTTCTTTCTGTTCTGCATTCATCTAGTTCTCAGGGAGCGGGAGAGGTTCGCTCACATCTGATGGCCAAACAAACTCCTGGGCATCTGGAGGGAAGGGTCCGGCCTCCACTCACCACTCCCAGAACAGTATGAGCTCTCTTGCTGAGAAGCAGTCATTCAGGGTGATGCCGGATAACCGGATAGCTGACAGTCCTCTGCCTCAGCTGGTCCACGTAAGTAGGAATTTTGGAAAATGAGTGCATAGAAAATCTTTCTTAACATGGATGATTCCTGTGGTGAAGAGTGGGGCCACCCTGGGTCTAATTCTTAGTACAGTCATATGGTAGATTCTTGCCATAGACTGCAGTCGCTTCTGGACTAGACTGCGGTAATATGTTCTTCATGGAGCTTCCACTGAAGAGTGTTCCATTGAAACTATAACTGCTCTAGAATGTAGCTTCTGGATGACTCCGCGGAACAAAGCATGTTGTATACGTGTAATTCCGTTTTTCTAATCAATGTCACTGGTACTCAGTGATTTCTGAGACTGATTCAAAGTAGAAGCCTTCGTGGACCTTTACAATAATTATTTCTTACTCTGTTCTTTCCCTTCCCTTTACTCACTCTCCCACACACTTTCAAATATGGTGCACATTGTACTGTAAAGTGGGGAGACAAGGTGAAAATGCAGTCACCAGAATCCTGTTGGGAGTTTATGCAGGTACAAGTAATTGTTGCGTAAATCATGGCAGGGATTGTTGGTCACGAGGGAACTGTTGCTCCCCAAGTCATGGTATCAATGTGCAATAGGATTTTGCCTGATCAATGATGCTGGCCTACACGTCGTTGTCTGTTTTGAGTTTTCCTTTTAAAGTGCCCACTGGAAGTACACGTAGCTAACTCAAAAAGCCAGTGTTTGAGGACAGAGCCATCCATTCCGCCTCTCTTCCCCGCTTTTTTATTGCAGGCTCCAGGAAACCCAGCCTCCACAGGGATGCCGAAATCGGAACTGAAAAGAAAGGGGAGTTCTCGGAAGTCCAAAGGGAAGGGCGCCCCGGCACCCCAGCCGCCGCAACCCAATGCTCCTGACTCCGAGAGAAACCCTTTCCAGATTATCCCCGAATGCTCCAAGGGAGATGTGTTGTCTCCAGTGTACAATGAGCCTTACGTACCTGGGGCTCAGTCGCAACACCCCTCCGTTCCCCCACTGCATCTGGATGTGAACAATGTAAGGGATGGTTGGACAATGTTAAAAAAAAGGGGGGGAGCCCATAATTTTAGTGCTTGCATGGTTGTTTTACGATTGTCTGCTACTGATGATCTTTAACAGCTTCTTCTGAAGCAGTCAGACTTCATGTTAAGCGTGAATTTTCTCCTCCTCTGCAGCTGAAACAGTGGAACGTGTCAAGAAGCCAGAACTGCAAAGCCCCCCCAAATGTGGAGAGCACACCCCTGTCTTGTTCGCCCATGTATGCTGACCCCTATACTCCCAGTTCTCCTTCTTCGCATGGGGCAGTGGACTCCAAGTTCATGGAAGAGGTACTGCACGCATTACATGGGGGGTGGGGTGGGGTAGAGGGGAGGCAGGATAAAGTTTTGAGAGCGAGCCCCATGTGTCCAATACAGCTCCGTACAGAAGTCCACCACTGGACTCCCTTTCTGACACCCCTCCCCTCTTTCAAGGCCCATCCTTGCTCGCAGAGGCTGGTGAGTGTCTGCTATCCCTGGTCAGATCGGAGATAGCAGCTCTTACGTTTGCAAGGGAACAGGACATCAGAATGACTTTTTTTGTCCTTAGCTGGCATTTCCAGGAGCTGGCGAGGTCTCAGTCTGGGACTCAGCTGGCTTCTGGAAGCAAGCGCTGGCAGCTGGTGGTTCTCCTTTCTTAATTTACCAAGTTGGGAACATAGGAGGGTGTGCCTCACCCCCACCCTGGCTAAGTGTGTTCAAGGAGTCCCTGGAGACATTGGCTGCGAGAATTTGTTGTGTGCCCCTGAGACCTTCCAGGAGGCACGGCTGAGTCACAAAAGGACAAGTTCACCCACATCTTTGGCTGGGAAGTGTCTGGCCGCTTCTGATCTCAAGGGCATGGCTACAGAGATGGTGCCGTCCCCTCTAGTTCCTCTGCTGTGTGATGAGGACCGCTGGCCTCTTTGCAACTCAGAAATAAACCTCATGAAATACATGGTTTTACAGAAGGCTTGTTTTCCCCTTTGGAACCATTGGCCACCCATCCAAGCATGTTCTCCTTCCTTTCAAAGTTCCGGCGATGCCACCGGCAGTCTTCTTTGGAGCAGCTGAATGGCTACCCCTCCATGCCAGTCTCCGTTCCCGTCACCCATCATCCTTCGGCGCAGAAGAAGAGCTGCCAGCCGCTACCTGGCCACCACTGGCGAGAGCCAGCCGCCGCTCAGAGGCACAGTCCGACTTCCAGTTTCCCAGCGGTGCTTGCTCCTGACATGGATTATCTAACCACAGTGAGTGCTGTTTCAAATCTTCTTCAGAGCGTTTGCGGATTGTCTAACTGGAGAAAAGTACGAAAGAGCATCCTGTGCATCCTATTTGGTCCCAGTATCCCCCACTGGAACGTTTCGGGGAATAGGGAAAATCTCTGCCAGACATCTGACATTATTGCTGTTGACGGGGACCTTTCGCTTGGGTTAGAGCACCTTTGTATATCTGTGTACAGTGGGACAAGCAGTCGCTGAGCTGTGGCCACCCAAGTGCACCCTGGTTGTCCAGTTGTAGTACCTTCTTTTTCCAGATTAGAAAGAACAGACACACAGGTGTTTCCTATTTCAGGGTGGAAGAAAAGAAAACCTCCTTGTGCCTAATAATAATAATAACAATTGCATGCCATCAAGTCAGTGTAAGGCAACCCATTCCAAGGTTTTTCCAGGGAGAGAATACTTCCCCAAGGCCACCCAGGCTAACTTTTCTGGGGTGCACCATTTAACTCCTGACCTCTGGCTCCACAGCCAGAGACTTAAATTAATCAGCTAGCTGGATTCAGTCAGACTGCAAACCTAACGAGGGGAGGGACAGGGGCCCTTAACAAGATTGTTAACAACAAGCTTTTCTAGGAGAGCTCCTTTTCATAGAATTTATCAGTGACATCTTTCTTGCCCTGTCTCTCTCTCTCTCCTCATCCTACCAGCACACCTTATCAAGAGACAGGGATGAACTTCCAACACCATCCTTCATGACGTCAGGTGAGTCCCACAAAAAAGAGGGAGGCCTATTACCCTGGGCCCCCTGTTAACGTCCTGTTCCTATCCTAAGTGCAAAAAAAGAGAGAGAAGAGGCTATGATAATACAAGTACAGTAGACCCTCGTATCCAGAGGTATGGAGACATACTCGGTATTTTGTATAGGTGCATTTTATTTTAAATCAGGGGAACTAAAAGAAACAGTAATGAAAATCAGCATTTAAACAACCCTTAAGGAATCAGCCAAAATTAGCAAAACTTAATTAGCCATGGAGCCTTGGAAGTCATTTTGTCCAACTCACCTCCTAGTGTAAGATATATGATGTAAACTCCCAGACAAGGTGGCTACACGGTTGGTCTTTGCCTCTGTGGAAGAGAGTCCACCAACCTGAGTCAGTTTCACCCACTGCAAGGATGTTTTTCCTAACCTTTAGCTAGTCTCCTTCCTGGCAAGGCCCAGCTGTTAGCCATGCTGGTGCCTGCTAGACTAACAGAGAACAATTCTGAGAGGCAAAAGCTTTGGGAGCTAGAAATGGAAAGAAGGAGGGATGAATGAGTCTCAGCAAAAGAATCAATGCACGAAGATGGGAGTGCTGTCGGAAAGACCCTGTTTCCAGTGCATGTCTGCTGAAACTTGGATGTTTATAGGCCGGAGAGCAGAGACACAGTTCTGTGATGGGTTTGGGTACCTCTTAAGAGGCAGTTCTGTGTGTCTGTATGTAGATATGGTAAAGCTTTTTTTCCCTGCCTCTAGATGAAAGTATTGGAAACTACGACCTCCCAAAAAGCGGACGGGAACGGATGGACTCTGCCTACCACGATTATGCAGAACTTCAGAGTTTCCAGAGTGACTTCAGCTATGACAACATCTGGGATGCCGAAGCGAAGGTGCCGAACTCTGAAAAGGACATCTATCATTGCTAAGAATTAGCAAATGAAAAAATCAAGGTGACTGGGACAAATGCAGTGGCCTCTGGAGCATATCAGAAAGAAAACCCAGCTGTCTCCAATTCCCATCCTCCGCTTCTCTGCTGAATATAGTAAAGGTTGGACAACAACCCACATTCCTCTTGTTTTCACTGGAATTAGCTGGGTTTCGGTATCCTAGGAAAAGCTATGGCTTTTTCACTTATTTCTGGACGCCTTTTCCTTCGGTTGTTCCTTCATTTACCCGGAACGGTGATACAAGCCAGATTGAAAATGGAGGAATACAGTCCAACCACCCCCTTCTCATCCTGGGATTTTCAAACACGTGGTCGTGGTGGTGTCAAGAATCCGGCACCACACATGTTTGCAGCTGGCAGGGGCCAAGGTTCTGAGCACCGCATCGGGTGAAGGCATCCTGCCATTCTCTAAGGCAAGAAGGACCAGAAGGATTGGCGGCTTTCTAATTGCTACACTCAGGTGCAAAAATATCATTGCCTTTTAAAATGAGCAGAAATATCCAGACGTTGTATGAAGAACTGTATAATGCTGGCTCGGTGCTGAAAAAAATACTAAACAGTGATAAAGGGGTCGAGGTGGGGGGAGTGGGACTCCTGTGAATCTTTGGCCTTTGGAGAATCGGGAAACCTGGGGTGGAGGATGACCGGCTAGCAACAAGGGTACTTAAATAAGGTACGTCTCCATTTTAAAAAGAAGTACTGTAGCCAACAGCTTTAGATTTTGTGAATGGGAGATTAAAACGGACACAGCCTTGTAGGCAATCCGGACCTGGGTATAAACGAGGATGTTGCAATGGGTATTTATTTTTTAAACGTCATATTCAATGGCTCAGCCACCGAGTGTGTGTGCATGCACACATGGACACACAGAGAGAAGTGATTTAGGGCTCGTGGCAAATAGCCAATTTGTTTATCTCTATTACATTTTTTAAAAAAGCATTTTAAGTTGCCCATACATAGTCCGGGAAGCGTTGTGAGAGTCTGATCCTTGTGTGGTGTGTGTTAAGCAGCAGCAAAGATAGTTTCAGCTGCCAGGCATTCGGGAATGACTTTGTTTTCCTTACAGTAAGTCTGGAGTACAAATGTTACTCTGGTTAATTCTTTCCCACTAAGCACCCCCCGCCCCCGGTTGAAAACCACTCTTGAGGCTACATGTGCTGACAATGCTTCTCTGATATCTTAGGGGCTGTGCGTTACACTGATATTACCAAGTTGAGCCTTGGCCTGGGATAGTCTAATGATCCTCTCTCTGACCACGCGCCCCACAGAGCGACCCTGTCCTTTGTATGCATGCTTAACTCCTAGTGTCTGCTGACACCGCAGTCCTGGCTGCCTCCTCCTCCTCCTCATTATTTTTAAACCCTAATGTTGCACAAGAGTTAAGAAGTCTCAGAAGCCAACGCGGCCATTAGGCCTTATAGCAGCTGTTCATGAAAAGCCCTGGGTGGCTGGAAGGGCAGCCCGGCCAAGATTTGAGGAAGGAGAACCTCCAGGAAGCAGCTGGGGAATGCTGCTGCTGTTGTCAGACGGGTCCGTCTGAAAGCAGTGAAGGCGTGTGCATTTGAGAACACGATTGGTAGCCCTCTGGATGTCGTGTGATGACTCCCGTGACCTTTCACCCCTGGCGATGCTAGTTTGTTTGGAGTGATGCTGCTGCAGTCCTGCATCTTCTTGGGGGCCCATGTGTTGTCCACCCCTGCATTTAGGAGCCAGAGGAAAAAAGGGGCATCTGTTGACTCCCTTTAATAATCCCCTCAAGTTTCCCAGGGTTGATTTCATGGGACAGAATCTTTGGGCTTCCAGATTCCAGAAACATACAGCGGTGGCCTCTAGACATTTGGCTCGGCTTGCCTTTTATTGTTATTTATTTTTAATTGCATGGCTAGCTCGCCTTTTCTTTAAGGCAGAGGTTCCCAACCATGGGCAAGCCAGATGTTCTTGGACTGCAGCTCCCAGAAACCCTGGCCAGCATGGCTGGTAATGGGGGGTTCTGGGAGTTTGAGTCCAAGAACATCTGAGGACCCAAGCAGCTGAGAAACACTGCTTTTAAGGAACAGTATGTGAAGTGGCTAGTATATCTAGCGGGGCCTCAAACCAATATACCACCTTGGACTTGATTTCATTGTCCTGGTAGTGCATCAGGAATCCCTGGTGCATCTTCTTTACTTGAACTTTTTTTTTAAAAAAAGATATAGATGTACAGTATATCTCCAGCAAAGTTTACATGCAGCTTTTGTTGTTGTTTGGTTGTTATTTTATTTAATATGTAAATAAGGGTGCCCTTAGGCTTTGGGCAGGGCAGGAGACAGGAATGCTATTTAACTTTGTAACAAGGGATGAACCATGCCGTGTTCTACAAACTGCTGCTCCCCCCCCCCCTCAGCAGGTCCAGTGTTAAACTCACGTGGGGATGTAATTCACTGCATCATATTTTAATTCTAGGCCTTTTTATACTTTCAAAGTAGGGTGGCAGTGGAAGAGCGAGGGAGATTAGAAGAAGGATGGGTGCCCAAATGAGCTTGGTTGAAACTGAGGCAGTATTACAAGTGTTGTGGTGAGATTTGAGGGAAGGATTTTGTGTGCGTTGTGTGTGTGTGCACGTGTGTGCCAGGCAGAGGTTGTTATTAAGACTGGAAATATATAGAATGTACATGTTGTACAGTTCCCTTGAACATGTCTTTGAAAAGCCTACTCTTAATAAAGTTAATATAGTTAAAAGTGTCTTGTTTTTACTCCCCGATTGAAGTCTAGGCTCGTTTGCGTTGAATCTGTTTTGCTCCAGAATCTGTACCGGTCTGAAAACATGGCAAAGTGGATCCCCCCCCCTTTTGATCTCATAAGATCATAGGGTTGGAAGGGAACCCCAAATGTTATCTAATGCAACCTCTTGTTGATGAGGGAGACCTCATGCTAATTCATTCTTGGTAAGTGTTTTAAAAACCATGGTCTTAGGCAGGATCCAACTGGGACAACACTCTTCGGTTTTTTGAAAGTTGACATAAGCATAAGGCAGTTTAACTTTTGTTAAGACCCAGTCATGGTTCAAAGAAGAACACCAGGGTGCACAGAAGACCAGGAACCAGACTGATCTTATTATGCAGACTGCAGTGTCCATAGCTTGGTTTTACCCGCCCCCCCGGAATTGATCAGATGCTGCGCTTCTTACTGTTGGAACTGGCCCGATCTCCCACCTGTCAGCTCTAAAACATGGGTGTAATCTCCCCCCAAGAAAAGTGGGGCAGAATGGGGCATCCCCTCCAAGAAAGAGAAATTTTCTGCTTTTAAAATAAGCCAGGTATTCTAATTTGAGCTTGCTTTTTCCTAGGTGGGCTAGAAAAACCCAACAGGGAGATGAGGGACCTTGATCGCCACCAATGACAGCTTTTTTCACTCAAGCGAGATTCACGGCCATTCTTTATCAAAAAGAAATCTGTTTTTTGCATTTGCAGCTTTAAATAAGACACATGAAATTTTATGCAAGGCAGTGCCCTCTTTTCCTCCTTTTTGATGATGTGTGAGTCATCATCCTATTTTCAAGATATTGCAATTTTATGGTGAGATGATGCTGGTGGAAGTGATTATCATTGTGGTCCACTGCTTTTTGATTATTAGGATGCAGGGGTTCCTGCTGTGCTAGGATGTTCCAAAATAATAGTGAACACTGCAAATCAACTAACACCTACATCCAAGTCCACCATCTGTGGCATGACAAAATGTCTCGAATTTGTTTAGGTTGCTCCTCCTGCACCTTCCTACCCAGATATGTACAAGGGAGGGAAGCGATTTCCACAGAAATGCACAAGAGAATTCAAAGGTTTCCAGGGCATGAGCTTATGAAGGGCTGAGCTTCCAGGTCACCAGGTATATATACCTCCTGTATCATGACAGGAGGAAGAGACACGTTTTAGAAGTAGGCTGTGAGAAAAGAAACAATCGGCTTGTATGAAATGTACAGCTTTCCCTTGGTTGCAAGAGGGTTGGGAGAGTGAGAACAGACAAAAGAATATATATTTTTTTTTACCCAGCATGTTGTTAGTCTGTGGAACTCCCTGCCACAAGATGTGGTGATGGCATCTAGCCTGGATGCCTTCAAAAGGGGATTGGACAGATTCCTGGAGGAAAAGTCCATCACAGGTTATAAACCATGATGGAGATATGTCATCTCCAGGCTTAAAACCCCGGTACTTCAGGGGCCAGATGCAGGGGAGTGGTAGCAGGAGACAGATATCCAGTCTCATGCACTCCCAGAGGCATCTGGTGGGGCCACTGTGAGACACAGGAAGCTGGACTAGATGGACCTTTGGCCTGATCCAGCAGGGCTCTTATGTTCTTATGTAAGAGTTTGGGATTGCTCTATTTAAAGGCAACTCACTTCACACACACACACACAAACAGACAGGGAAAGAAAGGGAGGGGCAGAGGGTCCAGCCATATATTCAAGCACTCACTGGGATCCACATGCAGGTTAAGGAATTGGTGAGTGGTTCAGGTTGCTAACTCTGCATGGTCTTCTGTCCTGAATGTTAGGGCTAAAACCTACATAGCTATAGCTTTAAATCAGTGAATCAGTCTGCCTGTATCTCAGGGCCAATTCTGAGAGCTGGAACATAACCATGAGCTGATTCTTGGGAGACAATGATCAGCAGCAGAGCAGCACCTGTCTGACTTTTTCATTCCCTTGGCAGGAAAGTTCCTGTCAGATGCCGGGTGAGGGCAGAGGCGGTGGAGAGAAGGCTGCTGGCCCCTTGGTGCATCTAAATGCCAGCCAATATCACTTGCCTTGGCAAGATTCTACCTTGGGTTGAACTCATCAAGGGCATTGCTAGGGTAGTACGTGGACACGCTGTCTTCATGGCAATTTAGCACTTATTTCTCCTTCACTCGGGATATTTCTCCTTTGGAGGGAGTTTGCAATTTGCAGAGGTGTTTGGAAGTGGCATTGCAGTGGCAATTTTTTTTAAAACATGAGGTCAAAACCAACAGGGCACAAATCTTCATGAAAGAAAGAATTGCAAAAGTGAGGCTGTTGTTGGACATTAAGAAGGCAAAAAGAGTCATTATCGCTGAAGAACTAGACAACTTGAATGTTGACAATGAAGAAATGGAAATAAATATGTTGTCGGCCTTGGTTCAGTCATCAATCCAAGCAAAGATCATGGCCAAGAAATCAGAAGAAGGCTGAGACTAGGAAGGGCAGCAACAAAGGAACTAGGGAAAAATCAAGTGTAATGATGTGTCACTGGAGTCCAAAGCTAAGATCTTCCCTGCTCTTGTATTCTGAATAGCCCTGCAAGGGTGTGAATGCTGGGCAGTTAAGAAAACTGACAGGGTGAGGTGGGGGAATTGATTCCTTGGAACTGTGGTGCTGGAGGAGAGCTTTGCAGAAACTCTGGATTGCCAGAAAAAAGGAACAAAGGTGTCCTAGATCAAAGCAAAGCAAAGCAAAGTATTCTGCTTATATACCGCCCCATAATGCTTCAAGTACTCTCTGGGTGGTTTACCATTTAATTATGCAGGCTACACATTGCCCACCCTCAGCCAGCTGGGTACTCATTTCACTGACCTGGAAAGAACGGAAGGCTGAGTGAACCTTGAGCTGGCTACCCGGATTGAACCCCAGGTTGTGAGCACAGTTTTACCTGGCATTTAACCACTGCACCACAAGATCTTCTCGAGTAGCTATTTTTTCAGAACTAGGGAAAGAAGGAGATCAACCTTGCTGGGTGTATCTGCTCAGGGTCCCCCCCCCCAGCACTCATGTAAATGACCACCACAACAAACACACAACCTGCACATCAACGCCATCGAAGCAAAGAATGCCGTGTCTGCTTTGTTCTTAAGATTTTTATTCCTTCCTCTGGAGACCAAGAGATGGAGGCCGAAACTCTGAAATGGTAGGTCATAGCTGGGAAGTCACAAATCCTCCTCTTTAAAAAATGTGAGTAGACTGAACAACTGCTTCCAGTCATGTCAGGGCAGGTTGCTTGCTTCCCCTTGGGTCCTTGCTGCCCCAACAAGCTCAGTAGAAACTCCTGGGATTTGGTTTCCTTGTTGCTGGCTCAGGTTTCCGATACTCTTCTCACTTGTTCTCTCTCTCTCTCTCTCTCTCTCTGTCTGTCTTCTAGGATCCTGTATTTCACCTGGATCTAATGATTGCCACATCCTCTTACACACAACTATATTTGGCCTCTTTCCACAGAGAACAGAGAAAGAGTTGTGTTAACTAAAGTGCTGCTGCAACGAGAACTCCAAGGAGGCACCTTTGGTTTTCTCTTCTTTCTCTTCCTCAGGCAATGCGGCAGATTGGAGGATTTTCCCCTCCTCTACCCACCCTCCTTTAAGGGAGCCAGTTGCAAGATGAAACTGAGATCATTCAGAGTAAGAATAATTCCAATGTAAGGTTGCCAACTTTTTCTTCTGTTAGAGCTCCTCTGCATTTAAGAGCTGTGTTTATTGATTTAAACACAACAGAAGCTGACCTTGTTGGCACACTGCCTCCATTCTGACATTGCTCTTCTCTGCATAACTTATTTCATCCCAGCGTCCTTCTACTGATGTGCATTTTGCTTTTAGAGAACACAAACTTGCCTCCGATTTCCCCCCAGCATCCTTCTCTATAAAAAGTAACACCTTCCAGTTTCTCCTTAGCTGGCATGCCTCTGGCACGCAGATGTCTAGCCCGCTACCAGCCAGATGGTGGTTGGGTTATATTTATTTATAGTCCACCTTCTTCTCCCGCAGGTTCAAGAGTAATGTCCAACTGAGGCACAGAGAAGCAGCAGGAGGTTTGAGGGTTGGCTCCTCCCTGGTTGCGTCAGGGCAGAAAAGCTGGAAAGAAATTTCGGTGGATAATTCTGCCTTTGCCTTTGCCTTGTTTCCTCTTTTCTCTGCTAGGGTATTGTCAGTATCTATCCATGAGTTTGGCTTTCCAGAGAGACGAGACAGCCAGGAACTTCAAAGAGGTGGGTTTCTTCAAGTAATCCCCAGCGATACAACCAGCGGCTGGTGGGGGGTGGCCTGCCTCTCTTAAGTTTCATGCTGTCCTGTGACCACCTGCCGCCTGAAGTAGCGGATAGCTGAGAGGGTGCCAAAGTTTGCCAGCAACACTGGGGAGGGAAAAGAAAGGGGGGGTTGTGCTCACAGCTCCAGCAGCAGTAGAAAAGAGAGAGAGAGATTGTTATGTCGCCCACAAGGAACTGAGCCTTCTCATCTTTTCCTGGCAAAAATCACTAGACCGAGGTAGCACACACCTCCTGCAGTTATCTCACTTTTTTACAATTCAGCACGCAAGCGCTCAAAATCCCACAGCGAGCATATAGGCTATACAATCTAAGCAAACCCTCTCTATCTACATAATTCATGCAGAGACTGTTCTTTGTTTTGCATAATATATTTCTTTTCCCAGGCATGATAAGGCAGAAATCAGGAGCCGGTGTTGTTTCTGTCTAGCTTCACTTGACACCTGACATTTCTCCAGGCATCTCTTGGGCTTTCAAGCACCTCTTTTCCAAACATGAGGATTAGCAACTTGGTTTTAAAACAACAAACATCAGCTGGGGTTGTCAGGTAGCAGAATTCCAACACACACACCCCCCCGCCGCCTCTCCCATAACATTATGCAAAGAATGAACCAATGTCAGTTTTCTCTAATCTACATTTCTATGTCTACATCAATTTGATATTTTGCACCTCCCAAGGAGTCCCCCCTTTGTGTCTCTGTGTGATGCCCCTGGTCTGCGTTTAGTCTTCCAATGAGATGGGGAGGGGCAAGCAATCTGATATTTCTCTACCCCCTCTGAAATCACATAAATTGTCTGATCCCAAATCAGAAGGGAGAGTGGCAGTAGGACCCGCTGCAGGAATTTGGGCTCTGGCCTTGACTACCGTCCAGTGGTTATACCACATATGTGCAGCAGGTGTTGTTGGATTGTCCAGTTGCACACAACGCAAGAAGACCCAGTAAAATCACCCCTTGTTGTTTCCTATTACTCTGGGATGGCCTCTTTTTCCAGACTGGATAGTCAGTCAAGCCAGAAAGCTACTGCAGAAATGCAAGGAGGCCGGGGAGAGTCATTTTCTCTGTTTCTTTTGCACACTAGTAAAATAAACATTTTTGTAGGTATCAGGCTGAAAGTTAGAGGTCTGCCTTTTTGATGCAAGGAATCACTGATATGGAGGAAAGAGAAGGGGTCAAGAGAAAACCAAGGCTTTTAAAAAAAATTTCAATTAAAAAAAGAGGTAGAGGGTTTTAACCCTTTGTGATATCCTTCTTCTGTAACAGAACCCGTATGTTCACATTCCTGAGCTCTTTCTCAAGCTGAAATCCACCACCACCCTTTCCCCAAATCCACCAGGAGCACTGCTTCCCCCACTCCAGGGCCTTACCAATCTTCCAAGCATCTGGAGCCTGCAGGTCTGATGTCTTCACCGCCCACGAAGCAAAGGCCACAAAGCCCAAGCACATGTCCCTGTGCGTGAGAATGGGCTGGACGGGCAAGGGTCTTTCTATGGGAGGGGGGGGGAGATAAGGCAGAACCAATGGGGTTATTGTAAAAGAAAGACCAAGAGCATCTGCCTCTCTCTCTTGCCCTCCTTATATCTGCATCCACAATGGTGAGCAACAAAAAGAAGGCTCATATGAGTCCCATTGCTGGTTCTTCGCTCCTTTCCTCACTTTTCATGGCAGGGCAGGTTCAAGACTGCAGCCTCTCTCCTCTGGTTTTCCCTGGGTGCCCATGTGGTGCGTGTGTCACACATGTGTAAACCACTTCATGCTGAACCATGCTAAACTAGGCAGCACCAGCAGCTGCTGGGAATGAGTGGAGATGGCAGCCCAGGTTTTAATGCCATCCTAGAACCAGGTCCGACTGTACCAATCCCTGCTCTGGAAGCAGTCTCTTCTCTATCGCTGCATTGGTGACTCTCTTCACCTCTAGCTGGTGTCTTGAAGGCTCATAGCAATTGCTCATTTCTATTTTGAGATTCAAGGCCAATAATGCCTTTTTAGTGGCCGAAGGTCAGTCTGTGTATTAGTACCAAGGGGAGCTAGGTTTAGCCATCTTTGTTTGCTCATCTCACTGGCTCATTTCTCTGGGACATGATTTCCCAGTAGAGACTTCGCTGCTCCCTCCAGTCCAAGGTTGCAAGTCCAGTCACATGCTCTCTGAGGTTGGAAGTAACCCGCCTAGAGGCTTATGTCTGGGTAAACATACGTAAGACTGGCCAGTGAAATCTTTAACCTTCAGAGCAGGGTTGTAAAACTTAAACAAAAGGGTCTAATGGCACCTTAAGCAGTAACAAGTTCATTAGGGGGTAAGCTTTAGTGGATGAAACTCCATCAAAGCTCAGGCTGCAATAAATTTCTCAATATTTAAGATGTGCTGAGACTCCTTGCTGTGTGTGTGTGTTTTTCCCCACTTCAGAATAGACTTTGCTTGGCTCTCTCTTTAGAAGTGGAAAAACTTCACGGTTTTCATCTCCTGAATGGGCTTCCAAAATTGGTCTCTTCTTGGCCTTCGATTAAGACTGGCTGATTAAGCTGGTCTCTCATCACCAAGGCAAAGTGGTCTTGTTGTTATGTGAATAACAAAGTCACTGGCTAGTGGAGTGTAAGAGATACAGCAAGAGAAGTACTAGTTACCTTGAATCTTGTGGTATATGTTTCTCTCTCTTTTCTACTGCAAGGTCCACAGTTCCATGAAATGTTCTGTTTTTGAAGAGTCGACAGCTTCCATGGGGTAAAGGTCATATATACAACTCACAGTGCTGGCCACCATTTCCATAATAAAACTAGGATCCCCAGCATAACCTGTGAGCCATTATAATTAATAGCTACATGTGTTCAGCTCAATTCTGACTTGCGGCAACCCTTCCCAGGATTTTCTAGACAGAGTACTGAGAAATAATTTAACATTTCTTTTTTTCTGGGTTTGTGCAGATTTCCCAGGGCTGGTGTTTCTCCCAGGAGGCACAGTGAGGGAATCAAACTCTCACCCTCCAGTCAGATATCTAATTCATTGAGCTACAAGGGTTTCAAAATTCATTTTCAAACTTTCCAGCATTTTTAGGCATAGCGACCCTAGTTATTTACGGCAAGTCCATTCCTTAAGGAAACGGACTAGCTTCCTTTCCAGCCAAATGGATCTCTGAGCATGTGCAGAGCATGCTCCTTAACAAAAGGGCTTGAAATATAAGGCCTCGTTAAGGATTACTGGGTATCGTATGTGTTACAAAACATGAACGTTTGAAATTCCCTAAGTTTCAATAATTATCCCTCAGATATACATTTGTTGAGATATTTGAAAATAATGAGAGCAGCCACCACTTAGAAGCAGAAGTCCACCTGCACAAGGGGAAATGATTTCTTACCTGGTTGCATCAGAGCCAGGCGTCCATCTTCTGGTCTCAGTCGGCTTTCATCTAAAAGCAGAGTAGACAGCAGCACTAATTTCTCCTGGGAACTTCTCCGTATCAGAGCCCCGTGTCTGGTGGGTTGGGATCGGAAGCGGTGGGCAGGTCTGCAGAGGAGGGATTTTAAAGCCCGTGCAGCTTTCCTTGCCTCTGCGGCTGGCAAACTTAAGAGGACCCCCCTCCAGTTTCTCTTGTCCCTGGTCTCACTGGCAAAAAAGTGTTCGTAAACCTCAGGGATGGATATATATGTGGCCTCGGCAGCCACCTCGGAGGTTGGGTCCTCTGAATTACTAGGTGGAGCTGACGGGTGGTCAGAGCTGAGAAACATCTCGGGTGGTTTGTCCCTGGGACCCTCTTTCGTAATGTCCATTTCACTGAAGAAATATTCGTACATTTCAGGCGCATCCAGATTGGGTAGTTCTGTGGCAGTGTAGAAGGATGGGTGACCACCCACTGGCTTTCCTCCTTTCTCCTTGACATCATCACCATCATCACCAAAAAAATAGTCATACATCTCTGGCAATGTGATGTCAGTGAAATTACTTTCTGAGGAGTCCTCCACAGTCAGGCCATAGAGAATGGATTCCCCCCTAAATTCAGATCTGGTGCCTCCTTCAATCTCAGGATAAGGTCCTTCTTGAACTGACGCATCCATACCAAGAGGGTGGCAGCGTTCTTGGCTATTGCCTTCCTCTGTCATTCCGGCTGAGGATGCAGCTGTTTCTCTGTGCTTATTCGGTATCTTGTCACAGCTGGAATCAGCGGCTTGTGTTGGGTTTGGAGGGATGTTTCCTTCCAGTCCTCCTGGAAATGGCTGTTCCACCTTATCACAGGGAGAGAACCTCCCGTGGTCAGCTTGGTGGTTTTCTTCCAGGATGGGACAACTGACCTCCTTCTGACCATCATCATCCTTCTTGAGATCCATGGCCTTGTTTTCTGTCAGGCTCACCCTCTCTGGAGGGGACTCCCCATGGCTCTTGGATATTGGATCCGGTGGTACCGAGGCCTTTCCAGCCAATACCAGCTGCTCTTGAATCATGGAAGGCTTTTCCTGGAATGGTCTTGCCACAGTTCTCAAGACCAACGGGACACTGTTCTCTGGATCTTCACTTCCTCCTGGTTTTGGAGCAAGGGGGGAGCCAGAACAAACAGAAGGGAGTTCTGCTTTCCCAAAAACCACAGTGCTCTCTATGGATTTTGGAAGTGGGACAGCCACAGAGACTGTCTCCTCCTTAAGGAGTAGGAATTCTGAACGGAGAGGAGCATTCTCCTTTTCTCTCTCCGAGCTCTCCATCTCTTCTGTGGACTCCAGGGTTGTGGCTACAGGACGAGCGGGTATTTCTCCTTCCTGATGCCCAGGGCATTGCTCCTGCAAGTTCTCCTCTGGGAGGGGAGAGGCTGCCCCCAAAGCAGATGGGCAGCCTGGATTGACGGGCCCCTCTCCTCTCTCTGGCTCGCCTTCCTTGGCAGCAAACACCGTGTTCAGTTCTGTCTCCCCACACTGTCTTCCTGATGGTTTTGAAGCAGCAGGACAGGGCAGCTGATATTCCCCAGTGCAGGAAGACTGAGGGAAACCTGCACCAGTTGGGTGGCTGCCACTGTTGCTGCCGCTGCCGTGGCACAGAAATCTGCTGACCGAGCCCAGATCGGTTTCGTCCTCGCTGCCAGACAAAACATCTTCTGCAAACCGACGTGCCTCCGGGGCTCGGTGGGAAAGGCAGCCGCCCGCGTCATGCACCGGGGGGACAGGGCCCACCCTCACTCGGATCAACCTATTCTCCTCGGCCTCCCCTTCCTCAAGGTCACTCAGGACCTGCTCTTCAGCGGTGGCCAAGGCTGGCAGAAGCAAGCTGCATTCTTCCGAGGCCAAGTAGAATTCGGCCCAGTCTCTGTCATTCAGCAGGATGCTGTACTCAAAGTTCTCCATCTGGGAACGGATGGTGGGGTTTTCAGGGACAACAAGAAGAAAAGGATCACTTTCAGAGGGACTGGAGGATGCAACTGCTTAGACTGCTCAAGCCCTTGCCCAAAATTCTCCACCTAGATTACATCCTGGGCCTCTCTCTATGGATGTAAGGCAGGCTGATGTTGTTATACCTAGACCACAGCTGGAGGGAGGGAGGGAGGGAGGCTGCATTTGACAGACAGATGGGCAGGGTATACAGCTTATAAATGAAATAATAAATGAAATAATAACTGAAACTCACAAAGGAAAGATAACACAGAGGTTTCCTCCATTCTCCCCACCTCAAAACCCACAATTCCTGTGTGATTTCCCCCCCCCCTCCTAATCAGAGCGAGAGAATGTATTGACTTGCAGATATGATGGAGCTTCCAGGAGAGTTGTAGCTGGCATGGCCAATATCTAGGGGTGATGGGAGCTAAGAGCCCCACTCGCCCTCTTAATCCTCATCCCCTAGATTTCAGTAGGAGTGGCCCTCCTGCTGCTGATTCCCCAGTTTTCAGATGAAATTCCTCCGGGATGGGAGGAGGGATCTGCCTGGACCCCCTGTATCAGAAGGCTTCAGCAGTGAAGCTTCAGAAGAACCGTGTTGCCCGGAAGGGATGGATGAAGCAACAAGAGCTCGTGAAGAGAAAGGAAAAAGGGAGAAAAGTCACAGCCGGAAATCAGAAGGACAAGAGGCAAAATAATAGCAAAGAATAAACCGACCTTGAAGGAGAAGTGATGCAGTACAAATCTGTCCCTTTCCACAAAAACAAAACCACCCCTGTTTGCAAAACCCATCAGGCCATGGAATAAGACAGTGTTACAGGTGACTTGGAAAACCAACCCCCCATTTCCCCAGAGTTCCTGAAATGCTTTTTCCTTCCCTCACCCTAATGTGACTTCCTTATGCCTTACTTTGATGGCATGTCTGGAGACAACCACCCTCCGACCCTCAATCATGACTTAGAACAGCTTCCTGGAGGGTGCTTCTATTTCTCCCAAGCCAGAGACAGAGAGGTCGGCTCAGGAAAAGGCTGAAAGCAAATACGATCTGGGGTGGGGTCGGGGGGGAAGAAGGGGGCAGTGGGTCCTACCTTCCAGGCAGCTTAGGCTGGCGAAAGAGCCATGCTGGGAGTCGCATGGCGAAGTTTGCGTGGCGTCGCATGGTGCGGTGCCCATTGCCCTTGGCACTGGCAATCATGGGCAGGGAGTCTTTGGGAGGAGAGCTTTCAGAGGGCAAAAATAGCAGCCCCCCTCTTGAACCTGTCACATGAAATTCTTTAACTGCAAAGGCCCACGCCAGAAATAGAAAGCGAACATCCCTCCCACAAGCATACCAGTGAGCAGAGCTTCCTCTACAGCCGTCCTTGTTTACCAGTGACGGGGCCCTCCTTTCTGGAACCTGTGAGACCACTCATCCTATTTCACCACCGGAGCAAGAGGAAGGGGCTTTTTAATAATTACTGTTTACAAGGACATACATGCATTTAATTGTCTGCCTCCTTCCCCTAGAGTGGGATAGAGATGGGGCACCCCCCACACCCCTATCAACACCACAAACACTCTAAAGGAGAATTATTTTGTATGCTACCACGGACCAGATCCCTACAAGGTGTGGCCTTTATGGAGTGGTTGTAGGTTATCCATACCAGTCACACAGAAATTACTCCCCCCAACCCACACACATCTAATAAAATAAAATAAAATAAAATAAAGTGTGCTGCTTATATAATGTTCCATAGTGCTTAAAGCACTTGCTGGGTGTGTTACAATTTATTTATGCAGGCTACACATTGTCCCCCCCCCACACCCAAGTGAGCTGGGTACTCATTTTACCAACCTCAGAAGGATAGAAGCCTGAGTGAACCTTGAGCCCACTACCTGGTATTGAAACCTCGATCATGAGCACAGTTACAGCTGCAGTAACAGCAGTTTAACCATGCCTTAGTGTCTAAAGCATATTGGTGCACACTGCACACCAGTGGTGTGTTGGACCCCCTTTTCCACAACCTGCCCTTTAGCCAGCTCCTATAAAGTGTGGAGTAAAACCTGGAAGGGATTCCTAGCACCTCCTGAAGTGGGAGGCACGAGCCTCCACTGCTCATCTATGCGTGTGAAACATGTGAAACATTACTAGAGTCAACTGACATCCAGGCTTCTGTTTCTATTTCAACCATCTCGTAACCACTCCATCCAGAGAGCAAAAGCTGTTGAACATCCTTAGACGCAGCCGTGGAAAAAAGAGGTAAAGGCATGATAAGTTTACTAAGGACTCCATTCGACTTGAGGGCTTGTGTGCTTTCATTGCCTCCTGTTAAGACAGCGAACAGGCTGCAACTTCCCACTCAAGCCACTCAGCAGACACAACAGATGACCTTGGATTAGTCAGTCACTGTTTCCTTGTCCTTATCTCTCAGGCCTCCTTGTGAAGTTTACATGGGAGGCTGGTGAGGAGACCCATGCATGCCAGTCTAAGCTCATTGGAAACAAAGGGATAAGAAGGGAACCAATAAAGGAATCAAATCTTTTTTGAGTTCTGTCTCTTTAGGAGTGCATCTACTGTCACTGGCCTGTAGCTGGATTTTAAAAAGAAGATTAGATAATTTATGGAAGAAGGGGATATACAGCAAGGGCTCAAACTGTAAACATACTCGGTGCCTGTCATCCACTAACCCACTTCCTGTTTTTACACACACACACACACAGAGAGAGAGAGAGAGAGAGAGAGAGAGAGAGAGAGAGGAAGAAGAAGAAGAAGAAGAAGAAGAAGAAGAAGAAGAAGACAAACTTCTTTTTCAATAAAAGAGCTGAGTCCTGAGTCAAAGAAACACACACACACACACACACACAGAGAGAGAGAGAGAGAGAGAGAGAGAGAGAGAGAGAGAGAGAGAATGTCTTATAGTCAGCCAAACTTGGAGCTGAAAGGGGGAAATGCTATTAATAATAGTACGGTAAAAAGCAGAAGACCAAACACGCTGCATAGGATTTCAACATGACCCCATCTCAGTTCCGTAAAGATCTGGGAACAGAGGCATTTTTTTCCCCAATTCTGTTATCAAACACTTTCTTCAGTTTAAAAACATCTGAGCAACTAAAGCTTGAAATGGAAAGAGAAAATGGGAAGGGTCCCAGCCAGAGAAGCTGTCCTACCATTTAAGCCCCAATGCCTGCACAAAAACTCCATCTCTCCCCACAACACAGACACTATTATTTCCCTTCCAAATAAGAAAAAAAATGGAACCATAAAGAGGATTTGAAGGTCCTCTACTGAGTCCACTGCTTCCCACCACTTGAGGCTGGCTTACCAAGGATTTAGTAACAACTTGTTATTTAGAAAATATAGAATGTCTAGTCTGAAACATTTGTTTGGAACAGGTTCAGACTTGGAAATTGTATCTTTTCTTCAGAGGAGCCTCCCACAGAGGAAGTTATTGTTTGATTTAGTTATTTCAAAGACACAAAATGTAATGTTTTCTAAACCTTCAGCTAGTTGTTACAGAGAATGGAAACAAAAGGTACAGTGACTTGCTGGCTCAAGCGTGCCATCTGCAGGCGTTTCAGAAAAATACACCCCAATATTAATTACTAGTGATATTTTGGTGTGTGTGCACATTTGGCATGTATTGAGGTGGGGGAAAGTGACCGATGGATGGAGGTGACTGGTTTTCTTGGGCATTTTACTCTTCTAGGAAAACTATAATACCCTTCCTGCTTATGTTACTGGGCTCAGCTGGGGAGCAGAAGTGTCTTAGTTCATAAATACCTTTCTTAATCTAGAAAAGCCTAGCTTGCTTGCTTTCTCTCTGCAAGAGAGTGCAGACTTACAGAATGTGCAGCTACCCAGTCTGGGTCCTCTCCTGGCCTGCATAGTGGGAAACTGGCTCTAACTAATTGAGCTATCCGGCCATTCCCTTGTGATTTGTGAATCTCAGAGATTATATTTTTCTGTCACTAGGTGTCACTCGAGGACAGAGAGACAGATTGCTCCCAGGCAGCCAGTTTCTGTGGGATGGCAGTGTACCACAGAAGGATAAACAACACTCTCTTCCCTCCTGGACAGCAGTCTCATGCAAAGAATCAAGTTCCAAGGGAAATCCTGCTGAAGCCGGGAATCATGCAGCTCCAGAGCAAAGACAGCTGCCTGTAGCTTGAAGTTGTTCCTTCTTTCTAAGCTCCAATTCCAATTTCAGTTGAGGCATTGAACTTTCAGCCCCCAACAGGAACCTTCCAAATTGTGGTGATCCTGCCCTCGCCATATGGTTTGCCTAGGCTGGGAGTATCTCCCTAAGATCTCAAACTAAGAGATTTTCCCCCACCCGCACTGAAGACTACACAGGGGAGCCTTGACTTGCACACGGTGCCTCGATGTGTCTGTGGCCTCTCTTTCTGAGTTGCAGGCTGTCCTACATGCTCCACTTGAGCAAGGATCTGTCCCGCTTCTCCATCAACTCCCATTTCTGAGCTGAACAGGAGGAGAGGAGAGGAAGGAAGTGATGATTGTGGCACCTGGCAGGCCTGGGACTGCCAATGTCTCTCACCCTGGCCCACCTACTCTTCCCGGCTTCAAATTGCAATAGAAAGGGAGGGAGGCTGGCCAGGTCATCATGGCCATCACTGCCTACACCCATACTTCAACCCAGAGAAGGATTTCCTGGGGAGGCGGCAGCTGCTCCATTCACTGAAATTCAATCTGGCTTGAATTATAAAGCAGCCGTTCAAAGAAGAGAGAGGGGGGGGAGCTAGGATTTGATTTAACCCAGGAAATGCTGTGATGGGATATTGCTATCTTCCAAGAAGCAAAGAAACTAAGGGTGCAATCAGACTGGGAAACAGCTTACACACGCTGGGCCACTTGCGGCATCATCCAGTGGGACCTGTTTCCTAGTGACTATGCAACGTACAGGTAATAGTGATCCAGCCCAACCTTGATCCATGCCCAACCTGGGTTGGTTATGATCCATCAGTATGGCTTATCTTTTTTGGGGTGGGTGGGTGAGGGAGGGGAGTCGTGCTGGAGCGATTCCCAGACTGACGGAAGGGTGGCTTTAAAGGAGACCACCCTTGGCCAAGCAAATTTTTCCAGTGCAATCCAGTGCAACCCTCTCTCTCCATTTGACGGCACCCTAATATTTTAACAAGAACCGGGGCTGGGCAATGAAACATCTCAGGGTTGACTAGAATAATAAAATCATGAAGTTGACCCATCCAGTCCAACCTCCTGCTCGAGGCAGGAATCCCGATCAAAGGATATCTGGCAGGTGGTTCACTATTCATGCCCACAGTTATGCCCCCATCAGCTGTGTGCCCCTGCCTGTTACTCCGTTCCATTCTATCACTCTCTGCAATAGTCAGCCAACATTTCCAGGCCGTGGGGCATCTTCCATCCTCATTGGGTTGCTTTTTTAATACATTTGCTTTTCTGATTTTTTTCCAAACAATAAAAAAACTTGGCGTTCTCCTAAACCAGCTGGTATCCCCGTTAGGTGGTTTGCTTTGATTGAAGTACTCAGAGCCTGAGTGTCGGGTACAGAAGGAGAGATAAGAACTACTGAATGTTGATCAGGCGCTTCGAAGCATTCACAAAAGCTCTTGGTATATCCGTGATCTTGTGGCAATAGTCACAGCAGGCCTATAAGGAAGATTATCATCATTGTCAGCATCCTCTGCAGATAGGGAGCAGGTTTGCTGAGGGTGAAATGACAACAGCAAGAACTTTAAAGCACCTGTGGAACAAAGAAAGCCCCGTCTTGATTGGAGCAGGAAGATGGTGGGAGGCGTTATGTGATCCAGGCTGAATGCCAATTTTGGTGTTTTAAATTGATTCCCAAAGCACTCATATACTATGTGGCAGAGGGGGGAAATGAAGCCACAATATTTATGTTTGTGGGAGGGTGGATTTAGGCTGGACAACAGAAGCGGGATGGAGGCTGATTTACGTGCCCCATCCCATGTTGGAAAGAGTTGGGCAGGGCTGCTCACGAGAGAGCACCATGAATGACAATATCCCGCAGCACCACTGCTCCAGAACCTGGAAAGGATATGTTTTGGGTTTACACAAACACACACCCCCAATGTGGTTGATAGCCCCACCTTCCTTTCACTCAGTCCATTACACCACAGTGGGTGCAGTGAGAAGAAAGCAAAAATGGCACAAAGATTTGTTGGCAGGGCCAGGTTCTACCTTACAAGCCACCTAATTATTTGCTTATGCCTTGCTTTCTCATTTCTTCCCTAAACCTACGGAGAACAAAACAACAGACCTTGCGGAATGGATGAATGCTGCCGAGTGTCTCCGAAGGGGTACAACAAGTCTCTAGCAGGATCATTTGGGTCACTTAATAGACTTCAAAGTGAAGTGGGAAGATCAAAGGGCAATCAAGTAAAATGGGACTACGTGGATACAGGACAAATTTTCTGTGACTGTGGAGAAATTCAATCCATTCATCACACTTCGTATACGTCCAGAATTTTAAATTGTTTAGCACCATGACACGAATGGAAAGATTCCCTCTCTAAAACATCATCTGCAGCAAGGTCTGAAGAGCTCCGCCTTTTATCCAGAGGGTGGGGGTCAGATGTTTGGCTTGCTTTCCCCCCTCCTGAGGCCAGTGGTCGCAGTGGTGGGTTCATTCAGAGCCAGTGAATGGCCGGACTAATCAACGCAGCAGTGGGGCAGCTTGAGGTAATTCCCCAGGCGGTCAAAGGTTGGGCCATGGGTTACAGCAAAGTCCAAGAGAACGAGGAGTCCCCGAGGGTTGTTACTGCACCTTTCTTTTATCCCTTTGCTTTAGGACAGCTCCGCATGCGTTTGGGACTCCTCCCAGCCATGCTGGCATCTTAACAAGATCTAGTGCAGAACTGGATAAAAAGATGAAGGGGGAAGGGGAGGGAATTAGGTTTTTCTTTTTCTTTTCTTTTTAAAAGAAGACATTGCTTTAAAGAGGGTGGGGGGAAAAAACCTGGCCAAGATAATTAAAGGTCGCCCAGGCCATTCTGGGGACATCCCAATTACTGCCGCAAGAGTGTCACTAATGTGAGATAATGATGTCATGTGACCACTAATGAGATGGGTTAACTAAACCTTGCTCATTCCACCCTCAAGAAGCTTTCTCTCCTCCCCACCGCCTTCGCTCAGTTCTCTCTCTCTCTCTCTGCCTCACAAAGGAAAAGTGGCTCCTTCCTTTAGCCAGGGTGGAGTCCTGGGACCAGAGCAACGTGGCCACGACCACTCTCCGCTTGCAAGCCTCCTAACAATCTTCCTTCTAGTGAGACCCCGACAAAGAAAGCAAGAGGAAGCTGGGGAGGGAAAGAGAGTTCGGAGTCTTCTTTGATGTTGTGGCAGTCGAGATATATTTCTGCTATCCCCCGTCCACTTCCCACTTCACGCCCTGCCCCTTCAAAGGGAAGTCAACAAGACATTGTTCTCATCTCACCCTGGTCCCTGTCCCTATTCTTGGCCCGAGCTCCAAGCCCCATTAGTGTTTCTTAATTGAACCTAATCTCTGCTTTTTAAGGGCAAACCCCTCCCTCCCTTCCCTTCGCTCAGATCCCAAATCTCCCTCTCCCCTTCTGTTCCCCCACCACTTTATTTTTCCCACTGTGACCCGTTCCCCCCTGTAGGTGCCCCACCCCTTGGAGAAACACAGAGGTTGGCTTTGTTCACAAGCAGGTCAAACTGGACCTAGATTTTTACCCAAGGAGAGAGAGTGTCTCTTTTATGGCCTTTGAGGAAGGGAGGGTTTATCCCCCAACCCTGTCCCTTGCAGGGGAGGGGGGATTATTGTTTCCATGATGAGAAGAATATTGTTTTCACCTATTCCTTTCTAGAACCGACTCATTGGAGATGGGCTGATTCTGAGCTTAAGTGGCTCTGTTTTTAAAAATGTGATTTTTGTACTAAAACCTTTTAGTTAAAGCAGCCATGTCTTAGGGGGTCTTAGGTCAATCTTGGTGGAGGTTGTTTTTTTTTTTGGTGGGGTGGAGGAAAACCAAGGGTTTTTGGGTGTGTGTGTGTGGAATGCTGCAAATTTCCATTCTGTGTGCTCTCCACCAGATTGGTGTGTGTCACCTCTCCTACTGGCCCTTTGCAAACTTGCTATTATCTTCTGTGCATTGAAAAGGAGGGAATGGAGAAGGGAGCAAAATAAAACAAGCTGTTTAAGTTTAATACTGGGAGACAGGACACACTGTTGTCAAGGTTACTGAGCATCCCTCCCTCCCCTCATTTGGTAGGTGTTCCAGGCAGGAAAGGTGACTATAATGTTGTGAATGGTTGTGGTTAATGTATTAGATCTCTAGTCCTCAAAGAGCAGAGCTGGGTGGAAAACAGATGGAGCCCTGCTAGATGCTGCTGCTGCTGCTGCTCCTCCTGCTGCTGCTGCTGCTGCTGCTGCTGCTGATGATGATGATGATCATCATCATCATCATCTCAGAAATAACACCATCAGAGTGACAAAAACAGCATCATAAGGAACAGCTTAATGCTGCACTGATATTTAATAGCTATTTAGGTTTTTTTGTTAAAACTTGTAACTGTTATAGAATACCAGTCAATGTTTCCATAATTTTGATTTACTGTACTGGTAGTTTTTAACCATCGTCATCTTAGACCTGCAGGGCTGGACAGGACCCTATGGCACATTCCCTCTAGCTCAAGCATGTCCAAACTTCGGCCTTCCTGATGTTTTGGACCACATCTCCCAGAATTCTAAGCTTAGATTGCCAATGACAAAGGACTGTGGGAGTTGTGGCCCAAAACATCTGGAGAGCCAAAGTTTGGACATGCCTGCTCTAGCTCCTGTCAAGGAGGCCAGGTGAAGGGTGGGTGGGTGGGGGATCGAACTCCCAACCTGTGACAGATGTCCAAACCATTGAGCTATCCAGCAGTTGAAGAAGGGAGATGAGAAAAAGTCTGTTTCCCCACCTCATCTGGTTGCTTTTGTTGCCAAACCACAAATGGGGGGGGGAGCCGAGCCCCCCCCCCTCTTTTAGTAACCTGCTCAAATAAACAGCAGGTCTGTCACCGTTTTTAAGTTATGCTGGGAAGATTAGAGGCCCTTAAGTGTGAAAAAGTTAATTGCTTAACACTTCAGTTAATCATCCTGAGAAGAGCCCCCGGCTGGCTGCAAATGAGGGAGCTGCCTCGTTAATTTCAGAGGCTACTGTTTGCCCATTCATTCGCACCATGAAAACCCCACCAACAGCCACACCCTGGATGCTTTTTCAGGCATTTCTTTTTAGCATTGTAGCTAATTGTTAATTTACCTTAAAAGGAACCTATTTACTCCCCCTCCCAATAAGCAGGCTCCATTACCAGGGAAACTCCCAATTTCTTAGCAAACTTCTTACTGGAGTGATTTTTCCACCTTTCATTGTAAACCTTTCTGTTCTTCAGTAATTTAGGTGCATAGCCAACTACGTTTAATAAGTAGTTTAAGTTTGGAGAAATGCAAGGGGCTTATACTGTAACTATGCAGTACTGGCCCACAGAACTCTGGCTGGTTTACAGTTTCATTATTGGAGGCTTCATCGCCACTGAGCTGGGGATGGCCATTTACCGACCTCAGAAGGATCCAAGGCTGAGTCAGCTACTAGCCTGTCATGATTGAGCTCAGGTCATGACATGAGCAGAGTTTGGACTGCAGTACTGCAGTTTAACCCACTGGCCACGAAGCTCTTTACCAGTGATGGGGAAAGTTGGCCCTTTCCAAGGTGGCTAGAGTGTAAGGAATACAAGCCTAGAATATGTGATTCGCTATGTCTAGTCTTTTGCTCTTAGGGATCACCTGCCTCTTCCATCCTATTTGCAAAGAGAGAGGAGAGGGACATTAACAATGAAAAGCTAATATCGACTTTCCAGACCCCTGCGAGGAGAAACTGAAAAAAGAAGGATGGATCACAGAGCGAGAGTGAGAGGGTGAAACCAAACTGAGGTAAGGGAGGTGTTTTCTCAGGAGAATCATGGCCTAGATAATCTCTCTGTCTCTCTCACACACACCCCTGGAGAGGGTGGGTGGATGCAAAAAGAAATATCCAAAAACTAGATTGTTTGATGTACAATCTCAGGAGAGAGGCTAAGAACTGCCAAGGTTCTTGATGTGATGGCTCAGAAGAAGAAGAAGAAAATGTCTTCCCCTGTCTGGACAGAGTCAGGGCTACCAACATAAGAGTCTCTCCCCCTCCCCCCCCCCCGAAACTGGACGGGAGAAGCCTCAGATTCAGAACAGAGAGGAACTATTTTAGCAGCTTTGTTTATGTGGCTCTTGAGGCTGAAGTCTCTTGCCCCGCACATGACAGTAGAAACACACATGTTAATGTATATTAAATCCCTTGGCTTATTAAACCTTGGAGTAAAGACAGCAGGAACTTCCTTCCTGCTATTGTTTGCCAACGGGCTGATCTTTGGGGAGAGAGAGAGAGAGAGAGAGAGAGAGAGAGAGAACAACAACAATCTTGTGTTTAAAGAAGAGGTCTGTGCAAAACCTTTCTTTCTACAGGGGGTTAGTTTTCATGCAGCAAAAGCCCATGTGTGTTTACTCAAGGACGCACCTCATTGTCTTCTGCGAAGTTTGCACCCGGATAAACATGGAGAGAGGTCTGTGCATAATGCATCTTCTACGCTGCAGTGGATCCATTCGGTAAAGGCCAGTCTGGAGGTTGTTAAAACTTGCACCCTCCATGCAATCATGGTGGTAACAGTTACAGCATGAACCACAAGGTTTGCAAAGGTAAAATGGATCTTCAGCAAAGGGACCCTAAAGTGGAATTGAACCATGGGTCACAAGTGGAGTGTTGGCTGCAGTACAGCAGTTTTTCACCACTGTGCCAGAAAGCTCCTTAATATAATAATAATACATTATAGTATTCCTGGGACTGCCATACTGGAAGGGAGCTGATGGATCCCTGAGTCCAGCTCTGCAAGGAGACTCAGCAGGGAATCGGATTCTCAGCTTCAGCTCCGCAGATAGCTTAAACCACTGAGCTATACAGCTGTTTATCATCACCTTGGACGTTCTGTAGCTCCAGGGAAGCACAGATACCTTAGTCAGGCATGACTTTCTGAGGAAGTAGAAGCGGCGACTTTATTTTTGTGTGACTTGGTTTTGCTTCCTAATGGATAAAGCACCGGGACCACCCAAGTTCAGGATTAGAGGGAATGATGATGATCAAGAGTGAACCCAACCCCTTATTCTGCATTCAGAGCTAAGGACTTCAGAAGAGCCCCGCTGTATAGGACCAAAGGTCCTTCCAGACTCACATCCTGTTTCCCACACTGGCCAAGCGGATGCCTACGGGAAGCCCTTACGAAACAGGACACGGCAGCCAACTGCCTTCTCTTCACGCTTGTTGCGGAGATGATTTCAGGGCAGACAGTCTCGTATGGAACGAGAGCCAAGATCTTCTGGAGCTCTGTCGGCTGAAACAGATGAGTCCCTTCACCCATCAGGCTCACGATGTACGTTTTCCAGAGTGAACGCAACAGATGGGAGGATGGGAGAACAGGGGGCAAGCGCCCAGCGTGAGCGTGTGCCATGAAACACATGCTTGGCTTCAGATGAGGACAAGGATTAAGGCGGTCAAAGAGGAAAGAGTTTCCTCTCCAGAATAGGAAGGGGTTGTCCAGGGTGGTTTCTCCTAAGGCAGCACCTGAGACATTCTCTTATTCACTCCAAAGGAATATGGGATG
Organism: Phrynocephalus versicolor; assembly: GCA_023846285.1. Lineage (NCBI taxonomy): Eukaryota > Metazoa > Chordata > Lepidosauria > Squamata > Agamidae > Phrynocephalus > Phrynocephalus versicolor. The sequence continues at coordinate 6,005,073 of JAHTLZ010003423.1, read as the reverse complement.
GGACTACATTTTAGTTCTTAGGAGGGTGGCATAGCAAAGATGGGAAAGAAGAAGGTATTTTCCTGTCCAAAAATCATGCATTTGAAAATGGAAGGTTTTCTCCCTTGGAAAGGGAGGTTTGAAGGAGCTGCCCAAGGCAGTGGCTTAGGTTCCTTCCTGCTCACTCCTTACCATGTTGCCATTTTTCTCCCCGTAATGATGATTTAACAAGAAGTTGGGGTGGATAGAGATCATATTTTTCAGCACAGGATCTAGGGGGCGGAAACCTACCTAAGGCTATTGCTTAAACCACTTGTATGTTACATGTAAAGCACAGGCCAACTAGCAAATCCAGCATCCTAAACTTTGCTTTTAGCCTTCATTGGCGTTACTGTTATTGAGCACAATTTAAAGCCCATCTAAGAAGGTTCCTTAGACACCTCTCTCTCTCTCTCTCTCTCTCTCTCTCTCATTCCCCCCACCCTTGCCACCTTACACACAGAACGGGTGGTGTAAACACTGGCAGTTTGCAAGCTAAAGAGGATGATGCCAAGTCTTGGTACAATTCCATGAACCAGGCAGGTGATCAGGCAATAAAAGCTACCTTGGGAAGCCAACGAGGTTCACATCTCCACCCTGGGAGCAGGCAGGTTGGAGCTGAGAGACAACCCTTGAACTTACCGGGTGATGAGGTAAGGGTTCAAGCAGAAAGACTGGCAGCAGGACCTGTGACTTGATGAGAACAACGCCCTGCTATGCCTGAAGCTATCAGCCTGTCTTAGGGTGCACGCTAATTAATAACACAATTAGTTACTCCTTGTGATGAGGCTGAGCGCCTACTGACATGGAACCTTAGGGAGAAATGCACTGCCACTTGCCTACATTCATGCATCCTCCTGAATTACCCTGGGAATACAGGGCTGACGAAAGATGTCACCAGAACACACTGCACTTACTCAACTCTTATCTTGTACTCAGTTCTCAAATGCACAAAACAGGTGTAGGTCTGGGGAGATTTCAGTGGAAATCAAGGCCACTAATTTCTTTTTCTTTGCACCCACCTGATAAGGAGAAATTAAGGAGGCGGGCAAGTGCTAGGAACCCACAGCCCTGAGGTGTGTGTGTGTGGGGGGGTGGCTGCTTCTAATTTAAATGAAACTTAGAATGGGTTAGACCAGTGGTTCTCAACCTGTGGGTCCCCAGGTGTTCCTGGACTGCAACTCCCAGAAGCCTCCACCACTCGCTGTGCTCGAAAGGATTTCTGGGAGTTGCAGTTCAGGAACATCTGGGGACCCACAGGTTAAGAACCACTGGATTAGACAGGCACCTGAAACAGAAATCTTCCGTGTCCAGATATTAGAATGTCTCCATCCATTTGCCAGAGGCACATACATCCCGGGCTGCTGGACTCGATAATGACAACATTTTACATTTATATCCTGCTTTTTCTCCAAGACGCTCAAGGTAAAATGTCTGGCCCAACACAAGTTTTATGCCTTACTGGGTACTTGTTGGGACATTTTTAAGAAGTACATAATATAGCCATGAAAATTAATAATTTAATTATTGTTGTCTCAGAACGGCAGAGCGGGAAGTGACCCCAGGGATCACTCAACCCTTGTCAAGGAGACCATGAGGGATCTTAGCCAGAGACCTAAATCACTCTACTGTTCAGCAGTTCACTGGATATTTTATATTAGAACTATACCTTTCACTCCCCCACCCCACTTTAAACTGGGCAGTTTCCCCTGCTAGTTATGGCTCCTTTGTGTATGAAGCATCTAGCTGTGTCTGGCTTTGAAAAGCAGCAACTATGTCGATGTACAGCTCAGAAACTGCACCAGGAATTTAGGAGAAACGGAACAAGTTGCTGGATTACAGCAGGGAGGGATGAAAGAGTTAAACTCTCGGGCTGCCGTCTCTCTGGAAGGTTTTTTTCCCACACTTCTGAGTACCAGGTTGAGCAAGACCTTGTCAGACGGGTGGCTGATAAAGTGCATACCATAAAATTTGTCAAAGGCTTCTGCATACTTGACTTCTGAAGCTAAGCCTCACCCTGCCCTTCTGCTGCCGTGCGTTGGGTGTGTGTCCGTCTCCCCGGCAGGTCCCGGCTCCCTCTCCCACAGGCAGGCACACACACTTCTGTGTAATTCATTAACCCGGGTGCTTGGGTTTTGCCTCAGGAAAGACATAACCTATGGCTTCGAGTCAAGGAGGGTGGAGAATTCCCACACTCTTGCGCTCCGCCAAGGTGAAGCAACCTGTGTGGGACACAGGGCATCTCGTCTTGTTGGGAATACAGCCAGGCTCTTTAAGTAGCCAGAGGGAAGGCGGGGGAAGTGGGTTAAGCAGGCAGGTGTAATAAGGATCTACAAGGCCAATTTTTTCCCACCAACCATGGTTAGAAGCTGAACAGTCTCCCTTCTTCCTTGCCTTATTGCCAGAAAATAAAGAGCACTGTGTTCAGAATAGTTCCCTCCCAATGAAAACTTCAGTTTATTTTTTTTATTTTTCTGAAAGAAAGAAAGAAGAAAGAAGAAAGAAAGAAAGAAAGAAAGAAAGAAAGAAAGAAAGAAAGAAAGGGGAGGGGGATCACTCACTCACCTGGGGCTAGATCCCCTAGGTAGAACTGGTTTTGTAACTCTAAAAGCTTGTGAAGGGCCCATTCATTCAGGAATACAAAACTGGAAAGACCAAAGGGGATGTTTAACCTCACTCTTTATTCTTCATCCCATCCACCCATCCCTACTGCCTGCTCTTTTGTTCATGGCTCACTGTTTTTTTACTATTTTTATTATTTTTATTATTTTTATTATGTTTTTGTAAAGCGATATGGGGAAGAAGGAAATGTTTAAGCAGCAAGCTGCTGGGGCTGCCAAACTCTTCTCCTCTTGGGCAATAATTGGCAGCTTTTACAATACGATCTTTTGCACGGCTGCTCAGAAGTGAGACTCACTGAGTTATCCTTGTTCACGGGTAAAATGGGATAAGACTGCAGACATAAGGGTGCAAGATGGGTCCAGATTTTCCTGCTGGCATCCATATACAGTATTTATATTTACATTTACTGTCTACATACATACATACATACATACATACATACATACATACATACATAC
>JAHTLZ010003423.1:5986246-6001965 GCA_023846285.1 Phrynocephalus versicolor | reverse complement strand
TATCTATCTATCTATCTATCTATCTATCTATCTATCTATCTATCTATCTATCTATCTATCTATCTATCTATCTATCTATCTATCTATCTATCTATCTATCTATCTATTTCTCCTTCAGCATCCTGCTTCTGTCAGTGTCCAGCCAGATGGCCACAAGCACAGCATGACAGGTGGTGGGTTTGTCAGTGTCGTGGGGACTGCTGTCCACCTGTCCAGAATGATCCCCGATTCCCCGTGTTTGCTGCTGCTTGCGTGGATGTGTGTGCTGCCCTTAACCCACATTTGCACATTAAGCTGATAAATGTGCAGGATTTCACATTTCTGCTCTGGCACGGAAGCTATTTTACAGACTTTGGTTCGGTGCTTCACCTGTGAAAAGTCCCAAATACCATTTTGGCCACTCCAGTTATTAAAAGGACCTGGTTTTCTTTCTTCCTGAAAGATCGGACACCTGCCCGAACAGAAAATTTTAGTCTAGAACAGTGGCTTTCTAGATGTTCTTGGACTAACATTCCCAGAAGCCTCCATCACCAGCTGTGCTGTTTAAGAGCTCTAGGGATGGCAGTCCAACGTCACCTGGGGGACCTATGTTTGGGTCCCACTGATGTAAGGACAGGACCCAGAGCTGGAGGGACACAGCAACTCCTTCTATTTATAGTCCAGTGGACTATGAGGAGGGTGGATTTCTGTACACCAGAAATCCTCTGTGTACATTTGGCTATGGTTTGGTTCTTCCTTCCACAAAAGCAGCACGTGTGAGCAGTCTCCCAGCCACCTCGCAGCAAATACACCCAGCGGGCTCTCTAAGTTTGCAAGCTGCTTACTGTAAACAGATCTATCCGTTTCCCAGCCTGAAGTGGAACGCTTAAGCCTCAAGCGTGGGACAAAAACTGTTTGTCTGCCCTTTGTGTTTACACAACAAAAAGCAAAGTGGGAGGGGGAAGAGAGGGAAAATATACATATACCTATAGAAATGCAAAGGAAGAAAGAGAGAACTGCTTCTTTTTCTATCCAGGAAGTTTTCCAACATGATTCAAAATATTCTTCCCCAGCCAGTAAATCTGTAATTTAACCCATGATGACAAAGGCTCTGGAAGACTGATTTGCTCTCTTCTGCAAAGGGAACAGTCTGTAGTTTTCATGAAGATGGGAACAAGGGGTGTGAAATGAGCTGACATTTCTCCTGAACCTTTCCTGGGAGAGCTTTTATTGTCACTGTGCTGTTTCCCCCCGCCATGCCCTGTGTTCCAGTGTGACACATTCTTTTTTTTTAAAGCTTTGGTTGAACTAACAGTGAAGACTTGGCAGGTATCGGTGGTTGAAAATTAAGTGGGAATTAATGGCCAGATGATGAAGGTTGGTGGTTGAAGATGAAATGAACATTAATTGCTAGCGGCTATTAGCGATTGATCATGGTCCCTTTGCTGCAGTCAGAAACTAGGTGGTGTGGGGAAAAAGCCAACAATGGGGACCAGAATTTGGGCTTTTGCATTGGCCTGGAAGGAAATACCTTTAATCCTTGGCATGGAATTTGCTATTTAAGCTTGCTGCTTGTTTTTGAAGAAATGGGATGCCTAGGGAACCATTCTTCAACTTGTTACTTTTGAGATGTCTTCCACTAAAGCTTCTAAGAACAGTCCAAAGCATCTAAAGACACTACGTGGAGAAGTCTGATTTTGCTTGCTCTCCTTCCATCCTGTATATTTGTAGACAGCAGTTGCAATGGACAAGGATAACAAAATGCAAGAACACTCAGCTCAAAAGGAAAAGAGGCTTGTACTAGGAGAACCATGGGGGTTGTGAAGTCATATAATAAGCTTAGAACTGCTGAGCTGGTACAAACCCTATGGATCAGGGAGTTCAGCCCCTATCCAGGAGGCACAGTGGGAAAAACATGTGGGGCCATAAAGCCACTCCTGGGGGCACCCTGTGTAGTGCCCTTCAAAAGAACTTATCAGACACACTGCTTGGTAAATGCTCCCTTCAACACCTGGCCTAGCTGCTTTTGAGTTAACATCACCCAAAGATGACAAAGTGCATCAAGAATGGGGAGCAGCTCAGAGGTGGATAATAAGCAACCCCTAAAACTGTACAAAATCCCGATTTCTAAAGCCTTCTCTGAGCACTACATTTTAGAAAGGGGCCTATTGCTCCTAAGACTGTGTAGGAAGAAAGAGGAAGTGGGGGGGACGACATAAAAGAATAGGTGACTCCATTTGCCACTGTCATTTGGCCCTCAAGAGATCATGCCAAGAGAAATGTGCAGGGTCCATCCGTTTTCCAACTGCGCATTCTGTTCCACCTTCTGCACCTCAGTAAAACAGACCACCATGGTTATGGGGTTTTGTTTTTCTTTTTCTTTTTAGAAACAAAATTGTTTAGGAAAACTTTTAGACAATCTCACGATAGTTCTTGTGGCATTCATAGCCACCATGGAAAGACTCAGCAGCATGAAATCTTCTGGACATTTCAGTCTGTTTTGGGTCCGGGGCGAGAAAGGTAAGAGAGATGCAGTGCCCTCCTGCCAGTACTGTATTTTAAAGCAAAAAGTTGCACACTTCTCCATATGTGGGGCAGGGGGAGAATTCCAGTTCTGAGATGCCTCCAAGGTGGGAAAATAGATTTTTCCTCTTTCCCCCACATTCCAAAATCTTTAATTATCAGGTTGAGAGAAAGAATTGCTATTTTTTTCCTCCACTACAGAATGACGGTTACATGCACAGCGACGCACGTACCCACCCTTTCCCACACCTCAGGGCCATCAGTTAAAACAGAGTTTGTATTGCACATAGATATATAACATTATTATTTACAGTAAACAGTGACAGGGCTATAGAGGCTTTCAGAGAATCACAGAAGCATAATGCAACATTGGACACTCAATTTATTGTATAACTCAACTATCCCTGGCAAATATTTATCTAGCTCTCTGTTGCCCTACAGACCTGGTGGCTAAATGTGTGAATCAACTACAGGGGAAAATGTTGCATTTCCTAACCCTCCGTATTTATCAGAGACAGTCACTGTTTTTGTGAATGTTGCTGGTAAAGCAAGGTCTTCCACTCCCGCTTTTTCAAACAAAACGTCTGAAATCGAACTGAGTCTTTGTGCCAGCGTTAAGTCCAATGGTGTAAATTTCGGCATCCAACTGCCACTAGTTAAGAAGTCAGTGTTTACATTTTTTATCATGGGCCAAGTCATGTGACTGGCGTGCACCAAGAAATTCAACCACCAGCTTTCCAAACATTGGCAGCAATTCACTACTCAGATTACACTGTCGGATCAAACTCTGGCAGGTGAAAGTAACAGGATTTTGGCCAAAGAGTTTTGTCACACAAAGACAGCGGTCTCTTCATTATCCTTGCTGCTGGTGACTCCTACTTCAGGAGCACTGTGAATCCACACCACGTTTTAGTCTGCACTTTATGCGAGCTCTCCTGGTGGCTAAATCCTATTCCTCAAATAGGTCCAGCACCTTGGATAACTCATGTGAAGTGGAAACTAAAAGCTGGAGTGGATTCGCAACACCCCTGAAACAGGAGCTGCTATTGCCAACTGGATCCCTCTGGAGAGCCCAGAAGCAAGACACAAGGGAGGTAATGTGTGTGTCTTACTATTACCTCCCCAACAACCAGCATTCAGAGGCATGGTGTCACTCCAATCGTAGGATGGGTATGGATGGTATTTCCAGAATTTTTTTTTTTTTGGGGGGGCTACAAATCCCACACTTCTCCATTCTGGGACTTCCATCCAATTGGCAAACACCAAGCTTGGCCAAGCTCCCTGTTCCTGCCCTGATGCTATCCAGGAAGTTTCTTTCTGAACATGAAGCTAGACTTCCAATAGGCAGCTGAGGAGCTGTTTCGGGGTCTCCCCTTTAGAAATTGACAGAAAAGACACTGTTTGAGACAAAGCTGTCAATATTATGGTTATCCCAAGTCTACTGATAATTGCCAGGTCAGGCGGTGTTCTCTGGAATGAGGACGTGGAGCTTGTGAGTGAAAGCACAACGTCCGGCCCCGATTCCTCCCAGTCCCTAATCAGTAACCCTCATAACTTTCTTAAGCCTCTCCAAAAATCCACCCAGAACAGTTTTTGGGTGCCACAGAAGACTGCAGCAGGAGGAAGAGGAGGAAGAAGAAGAAGACGAAGAAGAAGAAGAAGAAGAAGAAGAAGAAGAAGAAGAAGAAGAAGAAGAAGAAGAAGAAGTAATCCCTGTTTTGTTGTCATCAGATAGAAAAACACAATGACTCTTGCCTTTTTGACACTTCTAATAGAGGTGCTGGGGTGGAATATACAGGGTGGCAGTTTGAAAGCTCTTTGTGCTGTATCAGACCCCTGGAGATGGTTCATGTTCTTGCACACTTCTGAGGTAGGAAGTGCCCTTCACTCTCGCTGCCAACAGTTATGCCAGGAAGACATGTTTGTGCCTGGCAAGTTGAGAGGAGCTACTAGGAATGCCACAAGCAGTAAGTGACTGGAAAGAACAAACTGCCCCTCTGTGAGCCTTGTCTGTGGATGACTGGTATGGTACGGGGTCTTTCCTCCTGGGGGCAGCCCTCCAGTGGAGGAGAAGAGGAGGCTGCAGGCTATTCCCTGTCTCTGAAGGAGGGTGTGCCTGTATCCTTCAACTTCTCCCAGAGTAGCCAGAGGTTGTCTATTGCACCCCTGTATGAGTCACATTTCTAGAAATGGCCTCATTCTATCATTCTGCACCGAAGAGCAGGCAGATTGGGATTGGATGCCGTCCAACCATTCTCCAGCTCTCCCAAGGCAACCTGGTCACCTGCTTTCAGAGGAGGGTGGCTGTGGTGTTTTCTCCCCTGGCCTCTTCCATCGAGGATGAGTAGGTTTGCCTGGGGATTGGGCTGTACAGTCCCTTCACCGAGCCACTTTCAATGGGGGCCCCCGTCTCAGAAATGGGTGGCTGCGGCGTTTGGCTTTGAGTCTCTCTTTTGGATTGGCTTCCTCACTTGGGGAGATTGGTTCACCCAGAGCCGTGGTTCTCAACCTGTGGGTTCCCAGATGTTCCTGGACTGCAACTCCCAGAAACCCCTCCCAGCACAGCGAGTGGTGGAGGCTTCCGGGAGTTGCAGTCCAAGGACATCTGGGGACCCACAGGTTGAGAACACTGATCCAGAGAGACAAGGGCAGCTTCCTCGTCTTGAAGTGAAATCTCTCTTGGTCGGTGTAACTTATTTTCATTCAAGGAACAGCACCACCTCACCACCACCACCACCACCACCAGTGTGTCTTGGGGCGGTCTGGGAAACAGCTGGCTTCCAAAAGCCCAGGTCAGGAAGCTCTGCCAGAACAGTGGTAACCCTGCTGTCCTCTTCTTGACAGCTTTCATCTTAGAGATTAACCACCGAAACCAGCCAATAACAGCAGCTCTGCTCCTCTGTTCTCTCACCTTTCTGTGATACCAGATCCTTCCTGGCTCATGTGTACCCTGTCTCCCTCCCCCCTTCTCTCCCTCCCTCATCTCTCTCTCTTTCTCCTGTAATCTGGAGTCTCTCTCTCCTCCCTTCCCAGCCTCCTCCTCCTCTGTTCTCTCGTTCTCTCTCTCTCTCTCAGCTCTGTCCGCTTGCTGCTGCTGCTGACTGAAGCTGTCATTATCAGCTCAATAAATCTCTTGGCAGCGGGTTCTTTAAAAAACAAAAGAAAAAGAAAAAGGGGGGAAAATTGAAACCGCTTGCTTGCCTGAGGGAGGAGGAGGAGGAGGAGGTGGGGGGGGTGAGGCTTGCAAAAGGTTGGGGAGAGCAGCAGTCTCCCACGCCTAAGATGCACTGCCCTGCACATTCCCTGGCTGCCAGGGCTTTAGCAAATGTTTGGATAGCCTTGAACAAACAGCACACCTTCTTTTCAAAAAAAAGCCAGGCCAGCAGGAAATTTTGCTCCATCTCCCTCCCCCCCTTCCCCACCTCACCCCGTGCACATCCTGCACCTCCCCCCTCCCCACGCCCTCTGGAGCTGATCCACCACCACCATTATCCTGCTCTGAACAAGTCCCCGATTGTGTATCTGCCTTGTGTGTGTGTTTATTCTAGACTTGTTCTGCCTTTGGGCTTTAAGAGTTTTGAGCAAATCAGAGGGCAACCGACCCAAGGAGAGCCACAGAAAAGGAAACACAGGCCACTGGTACCTTCATTTTCTCTCCTCCTCTAATATTATAATGGCCCATGTGGATTGAACAGCTAAGTGTGGCGGCTGTAATACAACAGGTGAAGCTTCCCTCTGTGGCTCCCCCTGTGCTACCACCACATAACAAGTTGCACTTCTGCCTGCCTATGTTTTCAGCTGTTGCTGAAAAGCAGGCCAGCTGTGTGACTAAAACAAAACAAAACAATACAAAAACAAAAGCCCTCTGTTGAATTTGCCCCTTGTGGTTGCTGTTATGACTCAGCTCGTGGGAGGCACATGGCCGGAGTTGGTTCCTTTACCAGCATGCCCCCACCTGACCAGCCAGATTTTTTTGTCGCATCAAAACAGTTACAGCAAAGTCAAAGGTTATATCTAGGATAATTTCCCCCTCCACGGGGATTTTTATGGGAGATCCAGCAGGCGGTGGAAGAGTTAAGCCAAACAATTTCCACTGGTTCTCCTCTTAATTAAAAAAAGAAGAAGCACACACACAACCCACAACAATCAAATCTTCCCCCATCCATGTTACAAGACTGGGTGGAGGTTTGAGGAGCTGTACACTGGCCAGAAATGTAGAAATAATCTGAAACACCTGGTATTGGGGGGGGGTGCGTCCCTCTCTTCCCCCCAACCGGTGCCCCTGATTGACTAAAGAGCCAGGCTTTTCCAAAAGAGGCTTCAGAAATCCCACATGGCTTACAGGACTCCTCTGACGCATGCACGCGCGCTCACACACGCACACGAACACACAATTTTTTTTTCAGGGCTGCCAAAACAGTCCACATTTTTTGCCTGGAGTAAGAAAGGAGGTTTCTTTTAGGTTTCCAAGCCTGCATAGGGGTGTCTGGCCCACAGATGTGTTAACTGGGACAAGATGGGGGAGAGGGAGAGGGCAGGGAGCGAAGAAATATTATGCGTGTAACAGGGACCGTCCAGCTGGGAAGAGTTTAGCCTTGCTCCTGCTGGCAGAGGGTGAGGGTGGAAAGCAGCCAGCGATGGGGTAAATTCGCATTGCATTCCAGCTTCTGCGGCAAGGGCCAGGCTGCCGACGTGGTGGTGAATCTCCAATGGAAAGCTGCTTTGACCTGCTCTCTGGTGAGCCAGGGAAAGTGGCTTTCGGTCCCAGCAGCTGGGTGTAACCTGCACAATCCTTTTAAAAGAAGTGATCTGCCAACAAGCTGAACATTTAGAAGCTGGCAAAGGGAATTCAGTGGAGACCTTTTACTTAAATCCTACCCAGGGTTCTGAATCATTGGCTTAAATGTGGTCACCCTAAATCCCAAGTACTGCAGATATAAGCTGCTCTGGTGATGGTGGGGGGAAGACTGGATACTTTATTGTACACAGGTTTTGTTGATGCACACAGGCGCAGGATCACATACCAAGAGATGTGAGCTTTTACTCTGACCCAGCCTTTAAAATTTGCATCTGCAAAATTTTAGTCAATTTATAACTAGGCTAATCTTTGGGGGTTTTTTTTTAAGCCAACATGTCTGGGTTTAATTTCAGCCAGGCCCATGAGAACTTTTTTTAAAAAAAGACTTAATCAGCTTATTTAAAGATGGGCCTGTCTTTGAGCATGTACAAAGTGCTTCAGCAATAACAATACACCACAGAGTCGCCAGGAGGAGCAGACAGAAGCTTAAAAGGCCTTGCTTCCCCTCCTTGTTTAAAATACTCCACTCTGGAAAGTATAGCCATTGTTAGTCTGATTATTTTTGTCACTTGGCCGATATCCTGATGAATGATTTGCTTGATTCTTTGGAATAATCTTGGGATTTTTGAAGGGTAACAATCTGCAGCTTTCCAGAACTGAGAATTTTAAACTTTTGATCAGCCCAGCGGACCCTGGCTCCCTTCCCAGCAAGAGTAGCCGGTCTTCTCTGTGGATTTTGTAAAAACACATGCTTTAGAAGAGCAAGGAGGAGGAGGAGGAGGAGGACAGAACTTGGAAAGGATTAATAGAGCAGAAAGCTACAGCCCTGCCGAGTTCTGGGAACGTAAAGCCTGGGCGGCCTCCTGACAGCTCCCCCCCTTCCTCCCCCACTCCCCAAACAGCTTCCTGTGGCCTGTTTTCCTTGCAACTAGATGTTTGACCTCTAGTCAGTCAAAACTGGAGAGATTCCAGAATTCAGATTTCTGTTTACCCGGTTATTCTAGCCAATGGGTTATTAAGGCGGGTGGGGGGGGAGTGGAGAGAGGGCTTTCATTTCCTAATATCACTAATCACATGGCATCCCTGTTGGTTGGGTAATGAGGGGGTTAGATAGCCCAGCTGCAAGGTGAGTGCAGAGGGTGGGCTGGGGTGGGTGGGTTTACTTCTGTCTTGGATGCATCTGTGGCTGGATATAGCTCAGTGGTTTAAGTCTATGGTTGTTGTGCCAGAGGTTAGGAGTTTGATGCTCCACTGTGGGAGAATAGCCAACCTAGGAGGCCTTGGGCAAGCTGCACAGTCCCAGGGCACCCATGGAAGAAGAGAAGGGGGACACTACCCCTGGGTCCTCTCTACCCAGAAAACCCTGCAAAAGGGTTGTCAGGTCGGAATTGACCTGATGACACATGATTATTTTAATGCATTTGGAAACAAAAGTAAGATATGGGAAACTTCGCTGTTGGTTAGGGTGTGGGTGCAGCTGTGCAAGAAAACCCACGAGTGCCACGTAATCAAGAAAGGGCGGAGAGAACAAGAAAGGGATGTATGATTAGGGTGAGCACTAATGTGGGGGGAAGCACTAATGTACTGCTTTTAAATGTGTTTTTGTTATTGATTCTAGTCACTGTTTTTAACATAACACGTTTAATTCCTTTAAAATGTTTGTGTTCTTGCTGTTTTTAGTTCTTAAATGTCTTTTTTTTTTGGAGGGGGGATGATGTAAATGGCCTTGGATCCTTTTAAGGAGAAAAGCAGAGTAAAAATGTTTTCAAATAAATAATAAACACTGAGTCATATTCAGCCTTATTCAATACTGCAAGGTGCCAGGTCCTCACATTTTCAGGAAACAATTGAGATCAGCAGCCAGAGCACTTGAGTCCCGGGTTCATTTCCAGCTAAGGCTAGGAAAATGTCCTATCTGAAAATCTGGGAAGTTCCTTCCAGTCAGAAAGCACAGTATTATACTGCTACCAGTTTTTCCTCAGACTGGTCTTCCACTTTAGATGCATCAGATTGAGCAAGCAACATCTGTCCTCTCCAGCAGATTCTGGGATAGCCACAGGAGCCCACAGTCCCCTATATCTGGGGATAATAGGACTTTTAGTTTATTAATACATCTGTAGGGGAAAGGCTGAACCTAGGCACACCAGTGGTGTGACTCAAAGTAAGACAGTTCCCAGAGGCAACTTTCTGAGTCCCTCCCCGCAATCCCCACCCCCACCCCAGATCTGTCCTAGTTTCTGTGTCCTCTGAGACCTTTTTAACTCCAGGAACTTAACTGGGAGGCCTCTGCATAAAAGAGCTCCAGGCCGGCATGCTCAGAGAGGAAATGTGCCCTTGACCAGCAGGCGTGGGAATAAACGACCGAGAGCAGCACGTGAAGCTTCCTAGACTGAGGGCTATGTAACCAGCTTCACAAGGGCTCCCTAGAGTAGACCTTTGAGAATGTCCTTTCTCTTAGCTGTTGTGCCCCCCAGGAAAGGCGGTGCTTAAGCCAGGAAAGGAGGATGGAACTCTGCACAGTCTCTGAAGTTTGTGGAACTCGTGGCCTTCGCGGCGTGGCCAACTGGTTCCTTCGGTCTGGGGCCAGCCCAGCTCCCTTTTTGAATAAGCAACACACACACACACACACACACACACACACACACACCTTGCTATGCTGGGATGTCATCCCTCAAAAGGGCCGAAGAGCGGAGGCCAGAAGGGGCAGCCAACGCGCGCGGGGAGAAGCGAGGGTGGCGTCGAAAGTTCGGGCAGGGGGGTGGCTGCCTGGGCAGGGGCGAGGAGGAGGCCCTGGGGAGGGCAGCATCTGCGCCGCCTAGGCAGGCAGGAGGGCGAGGGCGGAGGCCGGGGCCGGCGGTGCCTTGGCCCGGTTGCTTGCCACCCGCTCGCATCTCCCAGCGAGGGCGCGCGAGGTGAGGCGGGCGAGTGCCGGGGGAGCCGCCGCCGGCCAGGCTGGGGAGCGAGGCGCGCGTGTGGCGCCCCATAGCCCGGCGGCTGGCCCCCTGTCGCGCCCCGCCGGCACACGCGGCCGCCACGCACGGGCAGAGTGCCTTCCCGCTTCTGCCTTGGGCAGATTAAAAATTAAAATTTAAAGAAGGGGGAAAAAAACCCGCAGGCGGTTCTTCGAAGCTCGGTCATCGCTTGGGTGAAGGAGGGCTTCCTTGCATCCCGGGGGAATTTCCTACCATCCTTCAAGAGAAAACCCCTGAAAAGTCCACCCTCTTTCTACATACTTAGCAGAATTCTAAGGCTTCTCCCTTCGCTCTCCTTTCTCCCTCGGGATGCTTCCAAAAGAGAAGGCTTTTAATGCACTGCAGCGACTTTTGGGTAGCTGTTCCGCTTTCTATTATAAGAACAGAACTGCTGCCCCAGCCAGGGAGGCAGAGATGGGTATCGAACTCCCAATCCCTGAGAGCTAAATCATTGAGCTCTCCAGCGATTCTTTCTCTTAACAGGTTCCCCTTCCCATTTTCCTGATAAGAAAAAGGCAGGAAAAGCCCTGGAGAAAAACCATCCACCCATGTTAAGGTTGAAGACATCCCTAGAGCCCCCTGTAATTTTGTGCACGTGTATGGGGCTGAGTGACCATAGGGCCGGTGGTGGTGGTGGGCATCACATATTAAAATACACTTTCACATAAAACGACCGCTGGAAGCACCCCTAAATCTGACTACTCCAGACCTTGAAATCTTTTTGTCCTAAGTGATTGTATCTATCCTTTGGCTGCCCCGATTCAAGCAGCCCAATGCTCCTTGTGAATAGAAGGGGACATGAGATTACAGGGGCACTAGCAGCAGGGTTGCACTCAACTAGAGCTTCTGCCCCCTTGCTTTCTAAAAGTGAGAAATATCGATGGGTAGATTACTAGATTGGCTAACTCCCCAGTCACCCCACCTCTTCTCTGGCAGCAGCCTGCTGAGAAGAAAGTAAATCAGGTGACTCAGAAGCTATCTCTCAAGGCTCACATGCTGGATTGCAGTATGCCAAGAGGAGACTCAAGATTCAGCCCAGAAAGGGGTCTGGGTTGCTCTGCCTGAAGGACGAGATGGTTGAAAGGACTGAGCCATAGGATGGCAAGGGCTGTACCATTTCAGACGGCAAAGGGTCTTTCTATGCAGCAGGAGTGGGGTATCACTTATTAACGTGTTTGTTCACAAACAGATGGCCTGGAAGAAGCAGAAACTAGAACAGGAAGAAGCAAAGAGTACTAGAAGAGCCTTTGGTGGTCAGCAATCCCCAACAGTTTGTTCCATTAACCATCGGTCGGCCTTTTGAGCTGCTGTTAGATTCTTTGCAGCTGTCTCGTTGCCGCTAATCTGTCAGCAGAGTCCGGTTATGTTTGCTGAAAGGATTTTTTTTAAAACAAGGGGGGGGAAGCATTCAAATATGAGCATGCCCTTAACCAGCTCTCTGGAGTGGCACATCCCAGTTTGCCCCACTTGATTTTGTTGGCACCCCCCCCCCTGAGAGTTTCCTTATGATAAGGTTTTTTTCTTGTGCCAACCCTGCCTCCTGTTTCTCCCCCCTTCCTTATGCCCTCTTCCCGTTAGTTGACACAGCCAGAGCGGCTCTTTGCTGGGCTCAGAAGTGGTGCCAAGCTCAATTTCTGGGCTGGAGCTTGAGCACACAAGCAAATGAGAAGCCAGCTTGGTTCATGTGAGGTCTCTGTCCGGTACGCGGGTGGTACGGTTTGCCCCAAGGAGCATGGGAACCGGTGGCCTCTCTGTTTACCACCCAGCCTTCTGTTGTGTGTTGGCAATAACTGCAGCCCACTGGGGGAAAACAAACCCACATTTGACCACATTTCCAGTGGCAAACTTCTAAATAAAAGGGATACCTGAGAGCCACATTCTCTGACCTCGCAGGCCTCCTGATTTCTCCAAATATTTATTTTTGTTTATTTTTACACTAAAAATGTCCATTCCGGCTTCCACCCATCCTTTCCAATAAAGGTGCATGACATGGTGAACGTAATACAAAGAGCAACAACGTTGCAAGTTAAAATGAAAATCAGACCATGAGAATGAAAGGATAAACAACTTTCCACCGCCAGAGTGAAAAAGGAACAAAATGTACTACAGTATCAAGCTCATTGAGAGTTATGCCAGACTGCAATGGATTTAAAAGAAAAGGGGAGGGAAGACTTCAAAGAACAGCGGAAACACAAGTTAAGAAGGAGTTGATCTAAGCCAGCTTTCTCCAACCTGCTCTCCACTCCAGATGTGTGGTGATAAAACTCCCATCAAGTTGGTACAGAATGTTAATAATTTAGGCTCAGCACATCTGGAGGTTTCAGATGGCAGCTCTGAGCTGTTGGTACAGGCATGACAAACTAAGGGACACTGTCTTAGAAAAACTACGCAACTCCCATAACAATAATATAAGATTTTAGGCTCCCCCAATGAAATGGAATTGAATGTCAGGAGGTTCACCGTGGGCAGCCTGTGTAATTGTTTCATCTTGGCGCAAGGTGGCCTCTTTTTTCTTCTAGATCAGTGAAGAATACCCAACATTGGGCAAGCCATGTGTTTTTGAACTGCAGTTCCCAGAAATCTTGGCCAGGGCAGCTAATGATGAAGGCTTCTGGGAGTTGTAGTCCAAAAAACACTCGTGTTGTCCAAGAGTGTTCAAGATTTAGACCTTCCTGGATAGGAGGAAGAGGAGAGGAAGGAGAAGGCAGCATTTGGTTAATTGGAGAATCATTGTAGTGCTGAGGTTCAGATGGTGGACTTTGGAGAGGATGATGGGAATTTCTTTTATTATCTGGCACATTTCTCCCCCATAAGGGACTTAAGACAGCTCAATAGTCTCAGTCTGAGATCTTTACTGATTTTTCAAAGTTAATGGATCACCTTGGTAGTTTTCTCTTTTTCGGTCTCATTCAGAGCTTGAGAAAGTTAAGTATTAGCATCTATGGCCCCAAATTCTCCATTTAGTATGGAAGTAGTAGCTTCCTGAAACTCCATGTTTTTCTCTTAATCCTCTATTTCTTCTGCCTAATAACTTCCACAGTAGTAATAACAAGAACACACACACACACACACACACACACACACACACAGAGAGAGAGAGAGAGAGAGAGAGAGAAGCACTGGCCTGATAGAAGTGACTGGTCATTTTACCCTGCCCATTATGACTTCCTGGCTCTTCCATCCGGTATAAACAGTTTCAATAAATGCTGCTCTGTCGCCTGCCTCTCAGGAGACCATAAATATTAGCCCTACTTGGAAGATGAGAATGGAATCCTTGTGTTTTCTCCTTCCCTGCCTTCTCTCTCTCTCTCTCTCTGTCTCTCTTTGTTTTTTAATAAGGCAAAACTTGTGCTATCATAAAAATGAGTCAGGTTTCCGGGGGGGGGGGGGGCACTGGTTAATGCATTCATTCTGAGAGCTTAACTCCAGAGAATAAAAGAGGGAGAGAGAGAAGACAGGAAAGAAAAGCTCTTTCTTTTCCCCTCTGGATGACATCCGAACGAGGCCCGAAACCTTCTTGTTTGCTAAAGTTCTTTGCTGCTGTTTCCCTTTGGTTGACTTGTGTAGGGGTGGGGGAAGATTTGAGGGGATTATAACAGGAATGACTGTAGCAAGAATCGCTTTTCGACCTCCTTTCTTTGGCCTGCCTTTCTCTACAGCCTTAAAAATATATCCTTTTATATTTAGAAATTTCGCCTTCAAATTTTCTTTCTCCCTCCTTTTTTCCTGTCTTCGTCCACCACTTTATCTAACCATATTTCCTCCAAATAGATAAATGCCAGTTGTGCAAGGCTGTGCCCTGAGACATTTTACCCAGGGAATAGCTGGCTGATTAGTTCAGCGTTTTAGGTTTTTGATGGCAGAACCAGATGTTGGCAGTTCAAATCCCTGCTGTGCCTCCTGCAAGGTCCACCAGCCTGGGTGGCCTTGGGCAAGCTGCACATCCCCAGAAGAAGGGGATGTAGAACCAGTTTTGAGTAATTTCTACCTAGAAAATCTTGGAAAGGGTTGCCAGAAGTCACACTTGACTTAATGGCAGACAATTATTATGATTAAGTCTTTCTGTAGCTGCTGCTAGTCATAATCAGTTGTGGTCTGCTGCAGAGGATCAGCTACTGGATGCAGCAAAAGGAACCCAGCTGTCACGTGTTGCTTTGTTTTGTTTATTTGTCTCTTCAGGAACAGGATTCTTCAGAGTTGCATGTCTCACCCATTAGAAGACTTCCAAATGAAGATCATGTTGGCTTCCTAGCGAGCTCTCTTTTTCCTTGCCATCTAAAGAGTGTGTTTTAGATAAAACTCTGGAACCCCTAATGTTTATGTCACTTAACAAGGCTCTGGATTTTTGCTCTGAATCCTGCCCTGACGACAGCCACCTCCTGTGAAAGGGAGCTCCAGAGTCTGGCAGCAGCCACAGACACTAGAGAAGGTTTTACTTATATATATAGTTTAAAGCGTTGCTTCCGATTACTAGAGCTGAGGGTCGGAGCAAAGAGCCCACTTGCAATTAAACCAATGACAGAGGCAGAGATTAAGGGGGAAAGGGTGACATTTCTAGACAGATTAGAAAGTAAGTATGTATTGCCATGAAGCTAAGGAAAAGGCTGTTTTGTTCCGATTGGGGAAAGGGGGACAAATTCAGCTGCAGCTCTGCAGAGAGAGAATGGCACTCCAATCTCCTTAAGAGAGCAGTTGTAACATATACTGCCAGGGTGTGCATGCCATATATTATATAGATCCTCTCCGGAAAGAAGAAGCAAGATCACCCCCACTCCCCATGGGTATGTTCTTTTGTGCAGTTTAGAGCTACTTGTGTGCCTCAGCTCGCCTCTCAGCCTGCTGTGAGAGGCTGGTGGGGCGGAGGGAGGGCTCCTAACTTGCCACATTCTCTGTTCTTCATTTGCTGTCATCACTACTTGAAGTGGTATGGGGCGGTACATAGGCAGACCACTTTGCTTTGAAGGCTGAAAGCTACCATCTTGGTGACTATAAGAATAATAATTTTTAAAAGTTACAGTTACGCTGCAAAGCAAGAGAAAGGATCCCTGGCTTATAGTTGCAGCATCTTAGGGTTGGAGGCAGAGACCTGGGAGCAGCCTCGGCACCTGTAGATTCCAGGGAAACTAGTCAGCCAGTTTAAAAAAAAAAAAGGACCAGAATGGTTGAGAACCCCCGGTAAGCATCCCAAAAGAACCCCAGGGTTCTGTGGGGAGCACTGCCAGGGGTTTAATGGGCCCTTTGTCCTGCATGACAATAAGACGCTGCCTGTGGGAGAGAACAAATCAGAGTAGAAAAAGCAGAGCAAAGCAGGAGGGAAGGCTTTTGCTCGGAAAGATCCACTCCATGTGTGAGACAGTGAGAGGGAGGCAGAGAGAGAGAGAGAGAGAGAGAGAGAGAGAGAAAGAGAGAGAGAGAGAGAGAGAGAGAGAGAGAGAGAGAGAGAGAGA